>VWZD01003786.1:105973-150222 GCA_013396695.1 Sakesphorus luctuosus
ACTAATATGCTTATTAGTCTTAATATCATAGACTTTTATATGATAACTTAAATATTTCCGTATTGCTTACCAGATTTTTTATTAATTTGGCAGATATGGAAAGATTGAAACAGGAACATTTTAAGGAAAATCACAGTTTTCCCATAGTTCTTGCTCAGAATATGTCACATTGTAAACATCTGCCTGGCTCAGCCTAAAGGATCTATTTTTAGTAGAATTGTTAACAGACAGAGCAAGAAAATTCTGTTAGAGTGAGTAATAGAAATGGTAGAAGGAAAGCTGCAACAACAGTAGCTGACTTCCATGTTAAAATGTTGTGCTCAGTCTTATAAAGGATGCAGATACTAAGAACATGGCAGGGAAAGTACTTTTTTAGAGGTGAATGGGTTTGTACGACCTGTTAAATGCCCCTGTAGCTAAAGCCTACAAACAGGAGCTAAGAGCTGAACTGAATCAGATCTTTCATCTGGATGAAACATTTCAAAACCCCCTATCAGAAAAGCAACTTTGTAAACAGATATGGGATATTCTGGGTAAGGGAACTTTCCAGTCTTCTGATTTTATGCACTAGTAATGTCAGGAAAGGATTGTTGTTTCATGGAAACAACAGTAAATCATTAAAGTACTGAATCTTGTGTTTGGGTCCCATACATCTGCATTTTCTAAGTTGCATATGTGCATAAACATTCTTTGTGTCCAGGATTATGTTTCAGAAATTATTATCTTTGAACCAAATATTATAAACATTGGAATCAAAACTGAATATTTTCTTCCAATGCCCTTCACTAGAATATTTAAGCATATCTACTAAAAATGTCACTTTTCAGTCTAATGTAAGTATAAACAAACCATGAATCCACTTTACCTGAATGTATTGTCCTAAAACCTCCCGAAGTGGATAGGCAGCCTTTTTATAAGAGGCAGAAGTTACAGATTCAGCATTCCTCAATTTGAGGGAAAATTTAACTTTCTTTCCATTTCTTAGGGAAATATTCTAAACTAATAGCAGACAACATCCCCATTATTTTTTGTGAAGTCTGGCCCAGACAGTGAAGGAGGGCTGGGAAATTATTCCTCTCAAGGGCCTTAAACGGAAAAATCTCTTTTTGTAATTAGTTTTGGGAGAAATTAGACAAAACTCTCTTCAAAAGACAGCAAGCTTGGATTTTGGGTACCCGAATAACGTTAAAATTACAAAGTAGAGGACTTTTGGACTTAGAGTAAGTTTATCAGGAAGTTTCTATGTTGCCATCTTGGGTGTAGATCCTGAAACTCTATCCATGACTCCTTTAAAAATTTAAGTCCTTTTCTACTTAGACACATCCCTCTTTAACTATACAAAATTACTATGATGTTTTTGAGTGCCCTTTCTCTGTCTTTATTCAATCCATATTGTTAGAGTAATCCGTTGACCCAAAAAAACTTTTGTCCTAAGACAACAGCTATATAAAGGTACATTTCCAGCAGACAAGTCAGCTGCATTAATTTGTTTTGTCAGAAAGTTGTTCTTTATCTTAATTATACAAACGGGCTCAGAACAGAGCAGCCAGGGAACAAGTGCTAGAAACACCAAGGAACATAATATAGTTTCTTTCTCACACATTGCTTCAAAGATCCCCTTTGTCCTGCCTAATATTTTTTCCTTCCTGACCCTTTAAACTGAAACTGTCCAGATTAAAAGTATTACTCTTGGACTGCTGCCTGTGAATATTGTTGGTAATTGCAGGAATTAATGGGAATTTCTAAGTATTATTGCCATTGAATAAATTTACATTATTAGCTTTGTTTTATGAAGGGAAATTTCTTTCACCAGTATTTGAATTCTTGCTTACCTCATGCTGCTACTTTGGATATTGTTGCTGGACAGAGGCCTGGACATGGAGTGCACTGAAGGCCAAAATAAAAAGAAAACAAACCACCAACAAAAAACCAGTCTCTCTAGAAATCCACTGTAAGTGAAATTGTTTGTGAAATTTTGTTTTCACAGAGTTGACAGAAGTGCATCTGGTTCAGCCAGGGAAGAGAGGGGGTTGGGCTGAACTCTGATGTGATGCCCCTCCTTCAAGAGGGGAAAAGGAACATCTTGCTTGACAGTACCAGTCAACTTTGCAAGAGATACTAACAGTTGATTTTATCCTTCCCTACTTTGTTCAAAATTGTTGTATAACTCAGGAGAGCACTGGTCACGATTTTCTAGGCTTCCCAGTCACATCTTGGCTGCACGGCAGAATGTGACCCACAACTGGTGCATGTAAGAAAAAAGCATGTTCAGACCAGGATAAATGAGTAACAGTGTTTCTCCTAGCTCTCACTCAGGTGGTGACTAGCTCAGTGGCATTGACAGAAGCACTGTACAATGCAGGACATTGTTTCAGTAGCAAGCCCTAAGGGAAGCCAACAGAACAGCACTGCCAGTGTCTGTCTGTACTCACCAAGAGCCTTTGCCCTCCAACCAGGAGTTAAGCACTGGACTGATCCAAGACCTTCCTCATACTAACACCCACACAGAGATTATGCCTCTGTTCAGGCTGAAATTATTACTTTTTACCCCAGCCTCTGCCACCAAGTGTGGTAGCAAATAATTGATTTTTTTATTTCTAGCCCTATTTTTAAGAATAAAAACAAACAAACAAAAGTCTAAATAAAAGGTTTTAACACCATCTTGGGATTTTTTACATTTTATGTCTGATTTATACATTTTCTAATGAATGACAGGCTTATCCTCTGCTCTTAAAAGTGATTTCAAAGTTCTTTTGGCATCAGGAGGATAGGTACAGGGCAGGTAAATGTTTATGGACATAACTGCATTGCATAGAGATCAGACATCTGTGCTAGGAAATGCAAAACTACTGCTGCCAGCTCAGTGAAAAGCCCACTGCTTGTAGCCATCTCACTAACAACTTCTCTGAAGACTTAGCTGCTCTAAGGAAGGGGGAAAATGCCATCTCCTCCCAGCCCACAGTTATTTAAATGCTCTAGTGTCAACCAATATTATACTGCTTTTATATTTTCTCCATTAGACAGCTGCTGGATCTGCCTTTATGGGAAAGCCACCCTTGAAGTCACTTGACCTCTTGGTGCCTTAGTCAACACAGATGGAACATTGAATAAAACCAGGATGTTGTAGAAATCATATGACTCACTTGAACTGGGGAGGAAGGGCATTTTTGAGAACTGTTTTTTCTTTCTCCTTGGGTAAACAAAACTTTGGCTTATCTAATTATATGCAAAGGTACACAGATTCTGTTCTGCAAGGATGTATTCTCACAGTCTAGCAGTCATCTTTAAAAGGTCAAGAGTATAAGAAAAAAGCAGCATACATTTTCATCTGAAGCAAACCCTGTATTTGTATTCAGATAGCAGGATCACTGCATGGGAAGCATTGGCATATAGATGATATCTACTTTATATATCAAGACTTTAATTTGGTTTATAATTCTGTTTAGAAGTACAATAGAGTTTTTGTTACAAGTAAAACAGTTTAAAAAATTGAAAATATTTTTTTTTTCTCAGAGATGAGATACCACAAGCTACAGTGATGACTTTTTCACTGTATGACCCAGCAGCCTCCTGAAGGAGCTGCCAGCAATTGCCTGGAGGTCATGAGCTTGTTTCCTGCCCTTCTTTCTGGCCTTCTGCCAAAGCAGACTTGTTCAGACATCAAAACCAGTTCTATTTGCTGCTGCAATATACCAGCAATACCTAGTCATCCTGCTCTGCCAAATCACAAATTGGATTTACTGAAGTACCACAGAAAGTAGGACTGAAGAGACCATGTTGATTTAGAAATGGGCTGAATATAAGAAAATACAGAGTCTCGAAATTAAAAATCACGTGGCAACACAGGGGAAAGTGGTAGAGCTTGAAGTCACAAATTGGAAAAATGCACGTGTTATCTATTAAACTATCAAAAGGACAGTTCATAACTTATTTTCTCATATATATTTGATTTATATCAATTAGATACTCAATTGTAAAACATCTTACTGAAAAGAAGAGACATTTAAATATTGAATTTAAATGAAGCTGTGAAATGGTGAGCAATTGCAGGAGGCTGACCCTATCATTTAAAATCGTTGCAATGCAGACTGAGAAATTCTGGAGAAGCATGATAGGAATTCTAGTACATCCTCATCATTATGTATCTGGATACAGAATATCTCTGCTTGAAAACAAAGATCAAAGAGTTTTTGTTTGGAATGCAAAATTCTGCCATATTTCATTGTTGTGCCACACTGCTAAACAGTGCATGATCAGAAGTTTTCCTTTCACAGTGCTACAAGTTCTTTAGCTTTGGTGAAAGAAGCCTTCACCTCATCAGTCCGGATATTTTCATTTAGCTTTCATGTTTAATTTCAAGATCAGCAAAATTTACATTGAAAACGTGACATATTTACAGCTCCACATGACTTTTGGGACCACTAGTACCTTATGAAATGTTTGTGAGCTTTAATGGGTCAGTTGACAGTCCTGGTCTGCACTATCTTCTGAACAGGAAAACATCGAATCAGGATGATCTCAGAATACTAGAATGCCTCTGATGATGTGACCCTCTTAAAATTGTGACATCCATTTATTGGGAGAAATTAACTCCATAATAATGGCAATAAAATAAATGTCTGCACACACAATATGAAAAAATTACATATACTGTGTGACTTTAAACTTCATAAAAGCAGCACAGCAAAAACAGATGCATCACTGAATCAGAAAACAAAGGGCAACAGCTAGTTCCAGAGGAGAGGATGCACAAGCTGTTTAAAGCCATAGCTGGAAGAACAAATTATAAGGCAAAGCCTTTGTAGAAAGGGTGACATTAGTTAGCATGGCTATAAAGTAGGAGCTGTGTTCTCTCTTGGGGTCTACTGGTTTCTGCTCACAGAAGGTGTTGATGGTCTCAGTGAGAAGGGACCAGCCCACAGAGAGAGACAAAGAACAGGCTTGCAGCTGGTACACGCACCAAGTACACACTACAAGCTCCAGAGTTCTGGGAAATATTTTAATCTCTCCAAACTCCTTCAGGGAAGGTGTAACATAAGATGGAGCTGCACCTAAACACCATAATTAATCTCTGTTAATTTGACAGATACTTTTTAAGTTCAATGTACTCACAACACAAACTGTACGGTTAAGGCTGCTGGTTATTTACAGTGCACTTCACTGAATCCCAGCTTGTCTCAGTTAGTGATGCGTCCTGTTAAGTACCTTATTTATAAGGCAAATAAAGTTATATTGACCATGATCACATGTTTGTTTCATAACCCCTTGCCTATTGTGAAGCACTGGTAGATCTGTGTAAATCGGAGACCTCCCTCTTGACCTACTTCAGTGATAACTGCTTTTTGTTCCATCCTTTGATAAACATTATTTCACATCTGGAAGACAGTCCCACATATTTTAATATCTGTAACAGATGTTTTGTGTATAATTTTAAAATAGTTCTTAAGTGAAAGTTTAAAGAGCTGCTGAATATTACTTTTATTGTTGTTCTTATTTATAGCAAATAATTTGTAAGTTTTCTTCCTCCACCGTTACAGAAGCAGAAATGCACAGTGAACTTCATGTCAGTATAGCAGTTTTCCAGCGAGCAAGTCACTTTCATGAGCTTCATTGAGTAGCATTTTTATTAACCATCAAAGCAAAATCCTGATTCAGAATTGCCCCTCCAACTCCATATTAGAAGCATTTATCTCATACTGAATCTGCTTGTGAGTTACAAAATGTCTTTGTATTCCTCACAGTCTGTAGGTAATCAAAGGTATTGTTTATCTACAAATTTCATAAGTGGCTTAAATTCTGATATCAACGTTGTTATAGGAAGGGTTGTTTTGTGTGCAGACATGCAGTCTCCAGGCATAAACTTCTGACAGATTTCACCTTCCATTCTCTTTCATTGATATTGACTCCCATTAACTTTAAAATCTCTATTTTCATTATCTCCTTTCAATTCCTAGCAAGGCATAACAGAAATCAATGCAGCAGATGATGCCAGTAGGCTTCTCTCTTCAAAATCTCAAGTATTGTGTAAGTGTGGGAAGAGCAGTACCTGTTTTGCACTCTGCAAACTACAGCTGAATCACACCAGTCAATGGCTCTGTTGCATCTTTTTTCAGCTTTTGAAAAGGGTTTCAGTCTTCAGTGTGCTCTAGATGGTACAGCTTTTGAGTGAATTTTTGAGGAAATCCATTCTCATCCAGTAGTGCATAGCTAAAGAAAAAGCTACACTGCTCAGTAAGTGTTAAAAGTGGCTAAACTTTTTTACATAAACATCAGATAAGTTTGTTATCTTTATCTGAATCCTTGTTGCCACCCAAAAGTACATGAAGTTGTTGAATTGCTTGTTAATAAAGTTGCTGAATTGTTCATTGAATTAGCCAAAAGGATTCTTAACTTTATTGCTAATGGGACTGAAATAGTTATTCACAATCCAAATATTCACTTCCTCAAAAACAGTAAGAAGGAAAGAAAAAAAAAGATCTTCATTTTGCAACAATAATAGCATACTGGAAAGTTTATTACACTATAAATAGTTGTTTTAAAAGAGTTGTGTTTGGAGCAGCTATAAAATAAATTAATGAAAAAAAGATAAACCGAGTGATTCATATGTTCATGTGAACTCTGCTAAGCTACTTACGAAATCAATGAGAATTAGTGGTTTGTAAGAAGCCTCTGCTTTCTTAGCTATGAAGTTTTGGCATTTGACAGAAGAGTCTTATTGAAAATAATTACCTCATCCACTGATTTACAATTGACCATTCTGTTATTAGGGATATAACTAGGCTTTCTGCTAATTAGAGCTTATTTGGACTCATTATGTAGAGATTGACATTTTTCATAAAATAAGAGGGTATGCTAGAGTCATGTATGTCTCAGCTATAGTCTGGAATTCCAGTATCATTTTTGAAAAATAACTAAAGACCTCATGAGCTGTGAAGAGGAGGAAGCAGGCAGTATAAAGGCTTGGCACTGTGCCACTGTAAACACAGAAGTGTTTGCCATCTATCACATCACTGATCTGGGCAGTACCCAGAGTTATGCCTCCAGGCCAAAGTCAAAATCAGGTTTTGTGGCTCTCAAAAACAATTAACTGAACCAGATATTTGTTTAACTCTTTCTTGCTTATGGATCTTACATGGAATATATAAATCAACCACATATACTGCCTGATGTTCATGTAAACTTAGAGTGTAGAAAGTATTCAGATTAAAGAGCTGTAGTGTTAAAAAATGTTTCTTCCCATATGTGGGAAGACAGAAAGATTTAAGAAAACATTATTTGACCCTCAAACATTGTAAAGAACATTACAGAATAATTATAAAAATTAAGGGCTTTTTTTTTCTGCTTTCATAACCTTTTGACACATTCCCAAAAGTTCTGAAAACCCAGTGAAGTCAGTGAAGTTTCTTAGGTACAGCCGAGACTGAAAATATGTCTTTCTGAGTTTTGAGAGTAAACATAAATACCTATGATCCTGTCAAACCAATTGCATTGTCAAATGTTTTTGTAATATTTGCAACAACTCTATGCAGTTTTGGGCCTTCCTTTCTTCTGATGCCTGAAGAATGTGTGCATACATACTGATGTATCTCTCATTGCTTGTTTCTGAGTAAAACAATGATTAACCATACATTCCTTTTCCTAACTGTAGAAAGAATATCTTGGCAGATTTCCCACTCTCAAGTGTTTGTATGTCTCAGTGGAGGCATGTGGTTTGACAGCACCTTTTAATATTAATATAAACCTTGCCATAGCAACATGAGAGTTGCCACAAAAAGGTCACTGAAGTCACCTAGAAAAATAATTTGAATTACTGTGGGGAAAAATGCAGATTAAGCCCAGCTTTCCAAATTGTTGTAACACACACAATTGTTTCAGTCCCACACTCTGGCTCAGTTTTGCATTCCCTGTCCATTTTCAAGAAAACATGGCTTCACTTTTCATTAGATCTTAATAGCAAGATATATGAATGCACAGGGCTCTAGCTTTAATTGTTAGTAATTTGCAGCACTTATGAGTGATTTATGATGAACAATGTGAATAACTAATAAGGTTTGACAGTCCACATCCTCAGTAGATGTTGTTTCCCTTCATGGCAGCTCTCAGGAAAGAGTATCTGGAAGGGTGGTCAACCTCCTCCAAGAGCTCAGGGCTTCAGCAAAGGGAAGGAAGGAAGAACTCAGTCCTCAGAACAACTTCAGTCAGATGCAGAAACCATCTGGTTGCAATCATCGGTACCTTAGGCTGGTCTGTCTGTTACATTTAGGACACAGAACAGGGAATGAATAATAAATGGAAACCAGTAAACCTACCAGTGCAGAGCTGAGATTTGTCAGGCAATAGTTAGTTCTTATAACCTCTACTTTCTTTTCACATAACAGCAGGAACTGAAGTTCTCCTATGTGAGTTCTGACCATCATTTTCATTACAAGAGAATTAATTACAGTGACAAAGGAGAGCACAGGTACATTACAAACAGTTGACCTATTTCTTTCAGTCTGTCCCTTCACTTGCTGTCTGTTTTGCAAATCACTGGCACAAGATTTTGCAGAGGAAAAGTTGAATTTAATAGGTGAACCCCTTGACCTGAAGAAAATAACAGTGAAGCCTTCCAACCCCAACCTAATAACTCATACACAACCCTGTGATTCCTGAGTTCAGGTCAGAAGACAGACAGAAATACAATTAGAAGTCATCTCTGGTTAGGCTATGCTGCCATCCCTTTTTCAGACCATACTGTGACTCCACAGGCTAAAGTTATTATGAGGGAATATCCACTGTGCCTTTGCCTTAATTTTGTCCATGTATTAAAAACAGGAACAGAGGAGATATCAAAACTGATGCTACCACTCCAGCTGTACTCTGAGCTCAGCTACTCCAAAGAAACAACTCTTTAAATGATTTTTTTGAAAGAACTCAAAAGAAAAATGAACAGACTTCTGTTTTTAAATGCAATGAAAAATCTGATTTAGCTACTCTTTTTTAAAATTTTGTAAACCCAAATGCATTCAAAGAGATATTTCAGAAAGAAACTGTGGGCTTTTCAGAGCATCTCCACTTTGAATTAGTGCTTAAAGGTGCAAAATCTATTTGCCTTTTGAAGTCCATTCATCATTTGTTAAGTACTGTGAAAAATTTATAGGATGTATCCGGTCCTTTCGGCAAACATGAAAAGATATATTAGACAAAAAAATAAACCATAGACTTTGTTCTTATCGTGTGCTCAAGAATCATAAAAAATATTTCACAAGAATCAAATAGCTGAAATGGGCATTGCTGATCAGAAGCAGCATGAAAAGACAAGAAAATTCGTCTTTGCTGGAATTTTAAATTGCGGCCTGATGAGTATTTTATATAAATATGACAATTTCTTTGCTGAAGATGAGAGAAAGCACTATGAGTGGCATCTATGAGATGATAATGAAAAGAGAGCAGGTTTAGATTAGATATTATGAGAAAAAATTCTTCACTGTGAGGGTGGTGAGGCACAGGAACAGGTTGCCCAGGAAAGGGATGGATGCCACATCCCTGGGAGTGTTCAAGACCAGACTGGATAGGGCTCCAAGCAACTTGATCTATTTGAATGTGTCCCTGTCCAAGGCAAGGAGGTTGTAACTAGACGATGTTCAAAGTTTCCTTCCAGCCAAAACCATTCTAGGATTCTAAGAGAGTCTGTCCCCATTGCTATTGGAAAGAGGCAACTGTAAAACCATTATTATCCATGGGAAAATGTGGAGACCACTCCCTTTGAGGGATCTTGGTGTTCCAAAATTGGCTTCTAATAGCTAAAAGAAGGCATAATCTTGAGCCTGCTATGTCACAGAATCACAGAATCAGTTAGGTTGGAAAAGACCTCTGAGATCATCAAGTCCAACATATGACCAAACCCTACCTTGTCAACTAGACCATGGCACAAAGTGCCATATCCAGCCTCTTCTTAAACACCTGCAGGGACAGTGACTCCACCACCTCCTTAAGCAGCCCATTCCAATGTCTAATCACCCTTTCTGTGAAGAATTTCTTCCTATGTTCTACCTAAACCTCCCCTGGTGCAGCTCAAGACTACAAACTCTCATTCTATCGATGCTTGTTTGGGAGAAAAGACTGACCCCCACCTGGCTGCAACCTCCTTTCAGGTAGTAGTAGAGAATGATAAGATCATGCCTGAACAACTCCAACTCCCTCAGCTGCTCCTCATAAGACTTGAGTTCCAGTTCCTTCACCAGCTCCGTTGCCCTTCTCTGGACACTCTCCAGTATCTCAATGTCTTTCCTGAACTGAGGGGCCCAGAACTGGTCACACTACTCAAGGTGTGGCCTCACCAGTGCCAAGTACAGTGGAAGAATCACTTCCTTGGTCCTGCTGGCCACACTGTTTCTGATACAGGCCAGGATGCCACTAGACTCCTTGGCCACCTGGGCACTCCGCTGGCCTGTGTTCAGCAACTGTCAAGCAGCACTTCCAGCTCCTTTTCCACTGGGCTGCTTTCCAGTCACTCTGCCCCCAGCCTGTAGCACTGCATGTGGTTATTGTGTCTCAAACTTTTGTCCTGAAAAATAAGCAAGCTAGAAAATTACTGAGTTTTGAAGTTATTAAAGCTGCCAAATGAATCATGAAAATAGTAATTTAAACCCCCCTCCACCCCATGTATATATGGCAATAGGGATCTCAACTAACAAATTTAATTGCTTCCAGGACCTGCTGACTTGGTAAGTATTCAGGATGGTGATGAAACAACTGCTGAAGAAGTCCAGGTCCTCCAATATCCTGTCAGTTGAGACTTAGAGGCACAGAGCGTGCTGTGTGCTCCCACTTCCACTGAGCTGGGAAATTTACAGATGCTATCCCACATAGGCACTACAGTCCTGAGGAACACAGGAAGAAAACAAGGGAAAAAAACAATTCTGTCTTGACTAGCATTTAAACAGTTTGCAATAAAAATGCCTGGAGGCCACACACTAAACACAGAGTGAAGACTAATTTTTATATACCTACTTATTAGGGATACCCCATCCATGGTGAGCATAAGACAAGACAAGGGTGGTCTGGGATCCTCCCTCAGTGCATATGCACAAAACAGCTGAATTATTTTCACAAAGAGCCCTTAAGCCTACTATTTCCTGACTTCTGAATTATCTGGCTTTTAATATTGTGGCTTTGTGAATAGTCTGTATGTGTATAATGTTAACATAAGGCAGTCAAAGAATTCAAACAAGCAGATTGCGCTTTCTACAAACCTGCTGATAATTTTTTTCTTCCTTGAAAAGCACAAGAGTTCTTTCCATAGATGAAATCGATTTTTGTTTCAGTGTTAATTTCTCACTAGAGCACATGACTTTAAACCAAGACATCTTTCTTCTGCTAAATATTCAAGTCAGGAAAGTTTGGAGGGATTGATTAAACTTACTCTTCTGTCCATTCACTTCATACTCCTTTCTGACTTGCCTTTGATGCTTACAAAATCTAGGGTCTAATTTCTTGCATATTTCTTTCTGAATCCTGATATCATAAAATATACATGTAACTCATGACTAAGCTCTAGCATGTTGCAGAAATATCTTAGTGTGTCTTCCCTCTCAACTTCTTTTAGGACACTATTTGATAATTTCAAGAAAAACACACTTATTATAACCCATGTCTTCTCCTATAATTCATCACTAGAAAATCAGTGTTGGGAGGGCTTAGGAGGGTGGGAGACCCAACTGCAGATCTTTCCGCTGCCTAATCTGTGTGTAGGATTTAAACCTAGGTCTTCTTACCACTGCAAAGCAAATCTAGAGATTTCAGTTCTGATATTGCCTCAGTCTCTCTTGTCCTACTGTGCAAAAATACTTAACTATGCATTGAGCTTGGACAGGGTGTGAAATTTACTATATTTAGATCACAATCTGCTCATACAGCTACTAATGTGTGTGTAAAGTGGATCACCTTCAGCAAACACAGACTTTGCTCAGCTTATTCTAAGTGTAAGGGAGCTCTCTTGGGAGGAAAGCAATTTTATTTCTAGGCCTTGCTCTAAATCAGATGTAAGGAGGACTTGAACATTAGGATTGCCTGCTTTGAATTCAGCTAGGATGACAGCCTTCCTCTTTTGGCTTTTGTAACATTACTTTTGCATCTACCCTACTTCTGGAATTGATTTGTAGCTGTGAAGTATATATTAAGAGAATCCTCTGTTACTCTATTCCAGAATCCACAGATGAACTACTTTTTAAAAAACAGCCAAATCCTTCTGTTGTCTGGGAATTCCCTGTTGGCCAACTTAGGTTGCCTCCCATGCATCTGTCTATCTTCTGGCTCCTGGCTTTGGGTATTTAAATGTACTCTTATCAGTTGCCTAGCACTAATTTGGCTGTTAAGAATTGCCCATTTGTGCAACTGGGACTCGGATCCCCATATGTGCTCAGGCCAGATGGGAGGCAGGGTGATGGCTCTAAGGCCTCTTTGGAGGCTGCAGGGATGGAAATGGTGGCACTGCCTGCTTGGTGGGGTAGAGTGCCTGGAGGGAGAAAGTACTGGAAGCCCAAGGTCAGGGGGTGCCAGCAGGTGGGGCACAGCCCACCCATCTCTCTGACAGCACCTAGGGCAGAACACAGCCCTGAAAATTCAGGCAGTTGTGCAAAGCCAAGTAGAAAACATATGGAAAGAATGAAATCAGGGAACCTTATCAAAAGACTGCATTTAGAAAGATGAAATATATGGAGAACAACCTGAGAGGCTTTGCCTGAAGCAAAGGCTGTGGGTACTGCTAGCCTTTTTTTGTGTAAATAGAAACCCTATGCCAAGATTTGAGGTATGAGGTAATTGGGAGCAAGGCTATGATTAACCAGTATCAGAATGGTACACTTGCAATATTTTAATTTTAAAAGGCCTGATTTTAAGAAATAGAATACAGCGAGACTTCCAGCACTTATTGCACTTGATAAATCCGATGAAAATAGTTTGGATTCCTCAAAACTTTTATTTACATTTTCCTCTTCTGTTCCCCCATCCCTTCATATTCATAAGAAACTGTGATCTTCTAAGCCATTTACCAAGCCAAACCTTCAGCTCACCCCAGGTAAACTCTGTCAGAATATTATGTCCCTGCTTCATTTGTTTGAAGAGTGAAAAGAAGTTTTTGATTCCCTTTGTTTGAAGAGTGAGAGGAATGTGTCTCACCCCGGGGAATCTCCTCACCATAGTACGGCAGAAAGCCAGCAGCTCAGTTGAACCAATGCAGCTAAATATTTTACTGACACATCAGTTCTGGCAGTGTGTCTTGCATCTTTTATGGTGACCACAAGCAGAATAAGGGCTGGCAAAGGTAGCATGCCATCCATGGCACAGCCACAAGCACAGCCACTGCCAGTGTCCACAAATGTCTTGTTTGGCATGAGTATCAAATACGAGTGAGGAAGATTTTTCTTTGAATACAATTGTCAGTCATCCTTCAAAGTATTAAAATATTTTGAGATGGAGTATATTTTAAGCATGCAATTAACTGACTTATTTTTTGCAGCTGAGTTGCTTGTGGGATTTCATCTGTGCTTATATATCGGGCAGGCTTTTATATTTTGCTTCCTGCTCTGTATTTGCTTTATGATCTGTAAATATATCACAGGAAGGTTATTGCCTAGGGATAAATGAAATTAACATTTTCCAATTAATAGATTAAGAATCAATAGTGGGCTACACCTAATCTTTCTGAGAATCAAACTTGGAACTTTTAAAGTTGATAAATGTTCAACAGTAAATAAAGCTAACAATGATTCATTCTCTTTAAATAAACTCTGTTTCTCTTCCATAGGCAAATGTAAGGACTTTGCTTATATAATAACTAAGAGAAATTATTTGTGCAAAAAATTAGTGTTTGATAAAGGGTCACACACAAATTAAACAAATGAACTGATAAATGAACATATGTTAAAGAAATAGAGATAAAATGCATACCTCACCTCCACCCCTCCACACTACTAAGACTGAAATATCTTTTTCAGGCCATAATATATTTCAACTCTATTCTGCAATAGCCTTGAAAAGGACTGGATAGTGTCAACATTCAGCTTTTAGCTGGTGCACCTGAAATTCAGTAATAATGTTTAGTTATTATCTGTACCTGTCTGAACTTGCTGTACTTGCTACTCCAGGGCTTCTTTCCACATTGATATGTCTGATGTCTTTGCTTTTAAACAACCAGTCTGTATTGTGGGAAATAAACAGCTCTGTGGCACACCTACTTATTTTTTTTGTTATGCCTGCATTATCAGAGAAGGAATGTACACATTGCAGCCTCTCCTGTTTTCTGTTAATGTGGAGTGACTATAGAATTCTTTCTGGATTACTCTGCGATCTGCAAGAACGAGCAATTACAGTAGGTACAAAGTATTACCTATCAAACCCTGTGTACTTACCATGTGAGCAATGAGTGCTTACATGACTGCCATGTGCTGTAACTTACTTATCTAAACTCCTGCTAAAGGTTTCAAAGACATTTTCACAGCAATCCCCACAAGTATTAAAAAAAATTAATAATGTCTGTAGATGATACATAGCAGCTGTGTTTTTAGCAAGACAGGGCACTGAAAAGCATCAAAAATAATAGTTTATGAGACCCAAACTAATTCTTCACTTATAAGCACAGTGGGCATTCTATTATTCAATGTAACTAAAACAAAAACTTTTGCTCTAATAACAAAATTAAAAACATCAGAAAAAATAAACAAATTAGTCACCTGAAATGAATGCAAGCCATCTTTGATCCTCAGTTTGACAGTTCTAGGAGTACATTTAATTCTAAATTACTCTGAAACATCTATTTTTTTTTTGAACACTGTTTTTTTCAGCTCATTAAAAATAGACGTTAATAAACACTTTCCATGTTGAAAACTGATTACTTATTCTTGCTTTATGGCCAAATCCTTACACATGATAGAACTTTACCACATGTGCTATTGTCCTTTATTGAATAAATATTAACTCATTACCTTAAAAATAAGTGTATCTCTCAAACAGCATCTAATTATTTACAGGTTTTCCATGATTTCTATCAGCCACTTATTCAGCAATCATATTTTTGTACATACACTGAGATAATTCTGATAAATTGAGCTCAATTTTCCATGTGTTTAAGAAACAAAGGGGTTATTTAACCATAGTGGACAGCCATCAGGTGTGCAAAGGTCTTGCAAAATTACTTTTCAGTTCTGCTAGAAGTTGTCAGAGCCTCTTCCACTGGCATTTGTAACCCCTTAGAGTCAGGACTAAATTCTGTCAGTATTTCTTCACATAGGTGAGCCTTTGATTTCCCTGGCCATGGTGTGCCAAGAGTTTCCCTTTGCCTTCAGGAACACCTTGAAACCTTCCTTTTCCCCCTCTGTCAAAGAGTCAAAAAGAATTACTGTGCCCTCCCTTAATCCCTACATATGTTCTCTGGGACTGGCAGAGGATTGGGTACAGGGAACCGAAAGGTATTCAGACAGAACAAAAAGGGTAGGGACCATTTATCACATTATCAGCAGATGATGAAGAGCTTGTTCTTGCCCAAGGAGCTCTGTGCTCCCTGTAAAGTACAGGCATATTACTAAATAAAATTAAAATAGGTGTATTTTTACAATGGCATGTGATGCATAAAACACCTATTCTTGAGACTTCATTGCACAAAATCTTAAGCTCAGCATCTTCCCTGAGATAATATCTGCCCTTCAATACCTCCACATGCAGACATCTCTGTGTTTGTGAATAGCTTTTTTGTATCTGCCTTAACCCTGATATTACAGGTCTCTCAGTTACATTAGAAAACAAAGGTTCTTTTTGTTGAATTACTAGTAACAAGCTTAGAATTACATTTTTAATGAAGGTTTCCTTAGATGGTAGATTTTATTTGGATGGCATTAGACTTCCATAAAAACAGTAGGTCTTTATTGTTTCCATATATAACTACTATAGTTGCTTTTTTGAGCTAGTGATAGCAAAAGCTGATGTCATATAAAACTTCTATGGAGGGAGCCTTCCAAAATTTTTTGGATCATTATCACAGCAATGGAATAGAGAAGAAAATGTCTGAAAGGCCAGAGGAATTTTTACCAAACTACCTCTTTCATATTGGGGTACATGGTTCAGCTTTGCTGTTCCTGGCCATCCTTACACCTACATGAGCCACATAAACCCCAATTACTGTGGTGTTCTCCAGCCATGTGTTTTGGTTTGAATACCTTTGCAAAATGTCAAGTATAAACCAAAAGGCAAAGCTCTCCCCCCCCCGCCAAGAAAAGGGAGAAAAAACTGGACACTTAAACTTGAACTTAACTAGCTATATATTTACACAAAAAAGGGAAAATTAAAATTAGACTACAATATGACACACACCCACAAAAGTTAGAAATAACAAACAATAACTCCCCACTCCCCACTGAACACAAATCCCACCATTTTAGCTACAAATCCCCCAAGAGAACTAAATCCCCCAAGGTACAGACCCAGGCAGAGAGAAGACTAAGAATAAACATTTTTCTTTCCTTTAGATAACACAGTAGTGAGGTGATGCTGGGCCTAACCAGCAGAGCAGCATAGAGCACATCCCCCTGCACCACAGCCATCAGGAGAAGGAGCAACCTCCTCCTCCTCCTCCATTGTATTTATATCTCAGTTTGCATCACCTGGTATGAAATACTGCTTTGATTGCTTAAGTCAGGTGACACCTGTTCCTCCTAATCTACGTCACACTTTCAGGGCCTATGAGAATCAAGGCCTACATCTAGGCCTATGTGATGGGATAATCAAACCTATCACAGCCTAACTAAAACTAAGGCCTAAACTACCACACCATGATAAATTTGACTGTTAGGTTTTAATTTCACCTATAGTATCTGCAGATCTCTACACATAAAACTTCCAGATGCCTACATATAATGAGTTCTAGGACATTGTGTTGCACAAGCATAACTGATACAAGTCCTATCAACTTTCTATTTTGATTAGTCTAAGGATGAGTTGCAGCTGTAGTTCCAGTTGAGCAGTGTCAAGCATGTATGATCTCAAACTCTGGAGAAGATATGAAGGTCTTGCAGTTTTCAAAACTTTCTGAAGATACTAAAATAGCTACATGAAATAATTTTGATGTTATTACACAAGGATAAGAATTTTCCATGGTGACTTAGAGTGAGGGGCTGGATTCATCTCATATGACTTAGGCATGCAAGTAATAGTGGCTGTGTACAAGCTGGTTGCCTAGGCTTTTTCTGCAGGCACTGGAAAGAGATGAGAACATCTGTGGGGCAATTTATCTCACTTGACTTAATAGTCCTCAGCAGCCTTTGGATCTTACATAGCTGCCACATTTTTGGGAGTAAAATTGTGGTAGACACACTAAAATGTACCCATACTAATGATGTTGTCACAAAGCAAAGGAGTCTGTGCTGTGATTTACTTGAAAAACCATCCTTACTATTGGCATCAGTGAATGGATAGCATGATTTGCAATATGGTGGAATAAGTGACATGAATGAGGTAAGAAGAAATGTTAAGTACATCTTCTCCCTATTCTCGAGATGATTTTATATATATATATATATACACACACACACACGCATATATGTATACATATATATACACATATATATGTATATACATATATACATATGTATACTTCAGCAGAAGTGTTCATGGTGCTTTGCAGACATAAAAGAACTCCCAGAGAATTTACCATCTAAGTTTATTTGTCAGTGCTTTACATGAAACTACCAAACTTGGCAGGATCCATACTCTTTTTGAATATTATGAGGGATAAAATAAGCAGCCAGGGATCCCACGGACTGAGTAATGCTAAAAGAAGGTGTTTCATACTATAAATCTGGCACCCTTCACTTTTGTATCTTGATGCATCTGGTCTCAAGATGGCCTGAAGTGGAAATGGACATCATGGTCATATAAAAGATTCCTCTATCTTAGCTGGAGAACTTGGCTGCTCCTGAGCTGCAGGTGGTCCTCTGCTGGGGACACTGTCGCTTGCCAAGAGCCCTTAGCTGAGATGGGAAAAGGAAAGCTCCAGAGTTTCCTGTTTTTTTGAACTAAAGTGTCAATGACCATTATTTATTAACTGACAAAGGGGCCTTTTTTCCCCCTCTCTTTTAATTAGAAATTACAACAACTTGCTTTTCAAAGCTGAAAATACTTGAAATGATCCCAAGTAATATTCCAAACCAACTAGCCTAAAGCTGGCAGTTAGAAACCCAATGAAATCTGATCAACTGGCTGAGCCCTCTTTTTCCTACATACATACTCACATGCACACACATGCTCCTCTTGCCCCAACAGCACAAAAAAAGACCCCAGACAAGGCGACCACATTCCTTTGAAACAGCCATCTACATTTGTCACACAGCAGACACTTGGGATCTATCCATGAGAGGTTACACTTACTGCTTTGAGAGACAAAATCTCCTTTATGAAACCCCCCAGAGCAGACTAAGGAAAGTACATCCATTTCACAGGCTATATGTAATTTCATTCTAGGCTCCTCACAGGGCTTTATAATCCTCTTCTGTGGAGAATATCTTCATGGTTTGAACTCCTCTTTAGCAGGATAGATTTATCATTTGCTGTGGGAGGGGAAAAAGCTAAATGAAGCTGTGGTGAGTTGCAGCAGCTGCTCCATCACAGGCTCTCTCCTTCACCAGTGAGCATGATTGCTATTTTATCTCAGGCCTGCAGTGCACACACAGGCACACAGACACACACACACACATGCACACTCACAAGATGTGAGGGGTTTGTGTTTTAATGGCAGAGTTTGACAGACAGCTTGCTGCTGAGATTCAGCCAGATACAGCTGGTCAAAGCAATGCTGCTCATCTGTCTCCCATGCATTGAATTTTGTCAGGGTTTATTTGTAATGGATGGAGTTAATTGTGAAATGCTCAATATTGAGAGAGTATGGAAGATACAGCAAGCATCTGTTCTGTGAGAAAACTGAAATGCTGATACGAAGCTGGGCTAAAGCTCAAGCAGTTTAAATGGCTGCATAGGTCCCATGTGTTTGAGTGCTCCTGGATTATTTAGTCTGTCTCATCCAGTCCTCCTCCTAACAAATTCCTCTGTCATAACCTGCCCATGAAAACAACTTTTGAGCCTGTAATTGCACAGTTTTGTATCTCAAAATGTGCTTGAAGATTGTGATAGGAAGCAGATAAGTAAAATTATGTCACAGAGGTATAAACAGCAACAAGTGGATATATGACTGAAAGGGTTTGAGGAAGGGGGACTTGGGATGGGGAGTAGACAGAAGCTGGGCACATTGGAAATGCATCAGTAGTGCCGATGTGAAGTAGGGGTTTGAGTTTTGCTTGAGGCATGCCCACACCATCTCAAGTCTTTCTAGTATGGATAGTCTATATTTCTTTTGCACAGGAATGCCTGTCTGCAACATGCTTATTTAAACTGGGGTCAGATCGTCTGTGCAACGTCCAGCTGTTCTTCTTCAGCATCAGCAGGATCACTGTCAGCTGGTCACAGAGGTCTCATGCTATATTTGCCACCAAGTAGAAAATAATTTTTAAGAGACTCTTCTGAGACATTATGGTGCCCAGAAGTTTCCACAAGGAAAATATTTAATCTATCTGAAAGCATGGAAAAAACTCTTCTCTATAGACCTTCAGTTAATGACTGCCTCGAGGAGATAAAGGTTTGTAGGAATAAAAAACTAGCCTGTGGCACTTTTCACACAGTATAGAGATCTTTTCCAAAAGCACAATATTTATAAGAAATCATGTTTCATTTCCATTTGCATAAAGTTTTATCACGTGTTCTTATAGCTATGCTTGGTTATATGTTTGATTTCTCTGTCCATGAAAGCAAATTTCAAACAAGAAACTTCCAAGGATAACTATATTGTGTATAGCTGGAATATACTTTCACCTTTGTTGGCCTTTATATAGGCACAGAACCATCAGTGTTTGCAAAATATTCACAACACAACACACAATGCATATGCCAAGAGCTACACTTAAATCTTACTGATTCAAATGTGACTTCATCGTTGTAAGTTAAACACACAAAGTCTGTGCAAAATGATGCCTCAAACACTTGTTAAAGCCTCCCTCTTTCATAACAAAGGGTCATAATAATTTGGAGTTAGTGCTGCCACTGCTGAGTACTTTGATCTACGTAACAAACTCTTCCTCGTTATCTGCTGCACATCTGTTTATCTTCTTGCCCAGTTGCACTCCATGAGAGCTTGTGGGCTCTCTGAAGTCTAATTAATTTATGTGGGATGAAGCAGAAATTCAGTCATGATCTATCAGAAAGGCTAAAAAAACTGTCACTCTTGAGTTGGGAGTTGGAAACTGTACCAGATGTGAAGAGGAAGAAATTGCATCTAATTGCACAAAACTGCTAGCAGTCCATGGGAAGAGGCAGAACTCAAAGAGGAAATCACACAAATTTCAGGAACTTCAAAATTCCTCTTGCCCCTGCTGCCTTTACAGTCTTTCTCTAAACCCATTCTCTCTTCCCTTTAATGGCAAGTTGCTCCAAAGAATGTATATCATTCTTTGCTACCTTTTTTTTTTCAATCTCTTTTCCATCCTCCTTCTTACCTCCAAAAATATACAAGTAAATAAATAAGCAGTGACTGTGACCTCTCCCTGACTCTGTTACGCTTACAACAGAAACATGGTGCAGGTTAATGCTTGAGAAGAATTCATGGTAATTTTAAGTCTTTTGAAACAAATGTTTTTGTCATCAGGAGCCTTAGGTTAAACTTAGGAACAATAACATGCTGTCTGTGTTTGTTTGCATTGTTTTCAAGATCTTTATGTCTATTCGGTTTTATTTATACATATTGTAGTGTTTGCTACCCAACAGAGACAGTGGAGTCTCTCTGGAGTCATAGCTATCTGTGGTAAATCATTCAGAAATTTGGAATTTGCTTCCATGTTCGGGGAGTCAAACTCCTTTAACAGGTCAGCTTTGCTGTCTTCCAGACCAGAAAAGCAATATTAAACCTGCCCTGATCACTAACAGGTTTTCCCCTTGTCTTTAAAGTGCCATCATGTGGAAGCCTGTACAAACAATGGATCTTCTTTTCTTAATCTCCCCAGTTTCTTTATGTGAACAATTCTCCATCCTTTATGATTGTACCATTTCTCTCGCATCAGCATTTCTAGAATAAGAAAACTTTCCTAGTCTGCCAAAGATATGAGAAATTCTGCCACACCGATAGAAGGGCAGCTTTTTTTTTCCTCCATTGATTCATGATTTGACATGTGGTAGGAAGACCGTAAGAAAGAGGTCCCACATCAAAACCCTGTCACTGAGTGAGTACAAGGCTACAAACATTTCTATTACATGGCATTGAGAATTCCATTCTAAATGCAATAGGTAACTAGTTATAGAAACTTTGCCAGGTGTTTTCCCAAGAAATTTATGGATTTGCCCAGAATAAGTGAACTGGATTGCCAGACTGTCAATTGTCACTTTCTGAAATTCTTCTTTGGACTCCACATTGTGAGTGTATGCTTACAGGTTTTTACTGTAAAATAAAGGAAGGCAATGTTTCAGCTTGTCCAGCTGCTAAATGTCAATATTTACACTTTTTTATCTACATTAGAAATTCATAACATGTTAATGTAGTTCACTTTTATGTAGGTATGCAATATGTACTGATTTCTTTGGGCCATAAATACCATTTATTGCTTTTAAGAAAATAGAAAGATTAAATAAATACTGACGTATAAGCGTACTTTGAATTTTCCCATACTTTAATCTTCGAAGAAAGAGTTTCAAATGTGTAGTTATTTCTAGGACTTGCAATACCAAGTCTGAGATCAAGCAATTCAAAAGAATATAAAATTTATTGGAACTATGTTTTGCTTGTTCTTAAACCCCAAAATTTTGGCTTTTAAGCTCAGATAATTTTCATGGGAAATTAGTACTTGCTACTAACAACTGGATTAAATTTCTAAAAAAAACAGGAGCAAACTTTTGATAAAAATTTAAGATAATTTGTGAATTTATCACATGGCCCAAATTTAAATTTTATCATATTCCCTAGTGTCTTTGTTTGCATTATTGAGTGCTTATTTTAGCATTAATGTGGCTTAGTTAGTTGCAAATCTTTGAAGGATAGTGATGATGTTCATTATTTCACAAAGCCTGGGATTTTTGAAGAATTTAGTGGAATTAAAGATCCAGCTTCCAATGGAATGTAGACACCTAAAGCTCCTAAATCCTGTTTATATTATGACTAAAAGATGTTCTGTTACAGTTACCTCCTTCCAGAAGTGTTATGCTGATTATTATTTAAGTTTTTACCAGAGAGCTCTGTTGTAGGCAGGAACGTGAGAAGTATATGACCCACATGTAGCATTGTCTTTCTGGGATTTCCAGCCACAACCCATTGACAAAAATTCCAGGCATGGAAGTGTGAAGAAATAACCTATGCTAGGGAAAAGCTCCTTGTTTTCTTGCTTTCCTAATAGATCATGGGTGTTAGCAGAAAAAGGACACCGGAAAAGATGAAAACTGAAGCTAATGGTGCACATCAGCTTCTGCCACCTCAGTAATGGTGTAATGTCAGCTATTAGAACTTGTCATTGGTGTTCCTTCCATCCACCAAAAACTGCCTCAACAAAACCTCAGTAAGAGATGGAAATGAGAAAAATAGTAGTTTAAACATGAGGCAGTACATAATAGAAAGGCCTTCATTTGACATGCCTTTGTTCAATCCTCAAACTTCCCCTAAAAGTGTTCCTTTCAGCTGAAAATATCCCACTGTGCAATCTTGTATTTTGGATATATATATATCTCAAAAAGAAGTTGTTTCTTAATGTCAATTTTAAACAGTTTTATAAAATCAATCTGTTGCGCTTCTGTCTTCTATTATACTGTTTTACTGTCTGCAACAGCATTCTGCACACCAGTTTGTGGTACCATTCACAGCTCTAAAACACCATTCTCCTCACCTGTGCTGGCCAGGGCCGTGGGACCTGTAAGGTCAGCTAAGGTGTTAGCTTGGAACTTGGTGACTGCTACTAGTGCAGGTGAATGAATGAGTAAAAATACTGAGTAGCTCTTTCAGCTGTTCCCATGAATTCTGGGTAGTCAAGCAGAGCAACTGCTTGGGGAAGTTCAAGGTCAGGCAACATTTCAATCAAATATAGTGATCTGAAGCAAAGGAAGAAAATTACTTCCATGGGAGAATAACTGTGGTGATGGGAGGCAGGAGTGCATGATGAGTCTTCCCACTGCTGTATAGTACAAAATTTTATGAGGTGGACGAGCTGTGCAATGCATTGCTTATTGCATTGATTTTAGTGGTCAGGTTCAATAGGATGTCATATGTAAATTTATGGGATTATTCAGGCCACAGTATCTCATAACAAGGGAATTTTTTAGCTGCAACTAATAATTATAGAGCTTTAACTTGGAGTTGTGGTTGAGATGACAAAGATCTGCTAGCAGTAGCATCTTATGATCTGGTCTGGTCTATGTTACTGACTGAAAGAACAAATAGGCATCACCAGTATTTTAGTCATACATTTAGATCACTCTTGGCAAAACCCACAATGGTTAACATACACATTCACTTCAGATTATGTTTCAAATTGAACTGACACGTCTCTCTTCCCATTTACTTTAAAAACAAGTAATAAATCTCTGACATGCTGCAAATGAGAAACTAGCTAGTCCTTTTACATTTCTGGAGATGAAAAACCCCCACAAACAAGAACATAATAGCCAAAAGAGAACTAGTTTATTTGCAATACAATGGACTAAGTTTTTGGCTGTAAACTCTACTTGTGGTGCCCTATAGTGTTAGCAATTTCTCTTGGATAAGACAAAAATTAATATGGTTGTTCTAAAGCACGTACATGCAGAAAAAGTCCTAAGCCTTATCCATTTTGGATGTATTTGTTCTTATCTAACCATAATAGTTTAAAAAATATTTTGGCAGTGTAGCATTGTATTATATAGTTTATTGCCTTTTGTTTTGGAAAATGAAAGCTTGTGGTTTGGAAGCTGTTTGCAGAGCATGTACAGTGTTTCTCACAGGCATACACTTTCACTGTATTTTTGTTTTGTCAATGGATTACAGACATCTCATACAGTTAGACTTTTATGACCCTTTTTAAAGCCCCTTAAAAATGTAGGTGGACTCTCAGCTGGTTTAATTTGAGTCATTCCTATGATATTAAAAGTTATGTATTATACAATAATAAATATAATAATGATGTATTATACCACCCCAGGCACAGTTACTTTATGGATTATTGTAGAAAGTTTTGATTTCTTACTTGCTAACTAAATCTCACCTTTTCTGAAAGGTTCCCAACTCATAAAAATATATCCTTTTCTGAGACTTATTGAATAAATAAAAAAGAATGAAATTCAACAATCTTTTTTTATTGTGTGTACTGTCTGATGCCAAGACATACAGAAGTAGTGAGAGAGGTGAATAGAGCAAAAGAATTTGAAGGGAAATGGCATCAGGGGTCTATTGTGGATGCTGATTCAATGGGATTGCAACAACAACAACAGAACCAGGTTTCATACTGATAAAGGATCTCAGTATCTATGGCTTAGGTTATTTTTTCAGGACACTGAATATACAGAGAAATATGAGGGGTAGTATCAGGATGGAGGTGGTGCTTACCACTTACCTGGTTTGGAAAGGCTGTTGAGTAGCTTTACACATAGGGGCACTGGGCCATCAGAGCTGTCCCAGCATTCCGCTTTGCCTGGAGACCTGAAAGGTGGCCTGAGGCTACCACTGAAGTACTGATGGATTGTACACTTTGTTCTTGTCAGTACTTTCAGGTCTTACAGTTGTGTTGTAATTATTCTCATGTCTTTAAATCAGGATTTATCTTGCACTCACTGTGCTGGGTAGTGATGGGAAAAATTAATCAAAGTGTGTTGAGATTTTCAAGAATTACTAGCGTAAAAATTAGGGTGTTTCTGTCCAAATCTTATAACAGAGATGCAAATGCTGTCAGGTCTCCATGGGTCAGACCTCTTCTTTTCCCAGCATGGTCACAGTAGTAATTCCTAACCTGGGATACATAAATTTAGTTGGTGAATATTTCAGAGATTTCTGTGTTTCCTCCTCTGTGTGAAACAGGCACAATGGCAAACTGCTGTTTAAATCCACCTCAGTGTCTTTTTCATACTTTTTTTCTTCCACTTTTTCATCACTGTCTGTGGCACAGTAACTTGAGCATGAAATAACTCACAGTTTTTAAAAGGGATAAAAAAGTTCTTTGTTTGTTCACTTTTATCTCAGGACAGAAAGACTGCTAGAAGTATAAGGAAATAAATTACTTACTTATTAAAGCTCTTGTCAAAGAGAATAGGCTCCATTGCATAGTTCAATGTGCGAGTGGAGAGGAAATGAGGAAATATTTTTCTAGTGGAAAAATACTATCTCCAGCGTAGTCATGAGAGTGAGCAGAGGCTGAGCAGTGTCCAGGTGCCAGCCTCCTCCCACCACAGCCATGTCTGTGCCTGGCAGCATTCAACCCCAAGCACGCTGGGGCAAGCTCCCCAGATTAGAGGCTCCAGGTGTGCCTAGGGCCACACCTGCAGGCACACAGTAAATGGAGAGGAGCCTGACCGTGAAGAAAAACCCGGTCAAAGGGCAGTGGAGATGTGTACAGAAATTCAGGGCTCAAGGAATCAGCCTGAAGATACAGGTTTTTAAAGACCACAACAGGTGGGGAATACAGACTACATTTTATATGTGGTTAAGCACATATTTAATAACATAATCAAGCAGAAACCTCAGTGACTCTACACACAGTGATTGTTCTCACACTGTTTCTTTGTTACTGCCTTCTGTTACTGTAGCCATGCATTGACATATAACAAAGATATATGGGTGTAATAAATATTAGGATGGCATGCCACTGAGAGGAGTAAAATCAATAAAGAGATAAAAGAGGAAATAAATCTCAGAGGTTGAAGTTATAAATCAATATCATGTAAAGTTCCAGACAGATTTATTTTGTGCCTTTACTGCAAAAAAATACAAAGCAGTAGAAATTGGCTTGTGTGGGATAGAATGGCAAGTAGGGCACACAACTGCACCTTTACCTTTGCTGCCAAGCTCTGCCCCTGCCAACACAACTATGCTCTGACTTACTAAGGGTCTTCTTTCTTTATGCTTATTTATCTTCCAGAACTTTGGCATCTGCTCCAGGGGTCCCTGGCTGTGCATGGGGGCCAGCAGACACCTGGTGATGGGGGCCAGCAAGGCTGGCAGGCTGCAGAGAAGATGATCTTCCATCAGTGCTTGCAGGCCATGCTGTCAGGCTGCTCCACCCCCTCCGTCACAAGTGTCCTCCTCCCTGTCTCCACCGTGGTACAGACACGTGATTCCCCCAGATTGGTACTACATACTGGCCCAGGGGGGACCCAAATACTCCTACAAACTGGATGCAAACTTATTTCCAACACCTTTTCCAGGGACGATATTTTCCCTGCTGGCTCAACTAGGAAAGATAAGTGTAGGTCTAGGCTGGGTTCCCAGATCCTGAAGATAGCTGCTGGGGAAACAGAGGTGCTTTTCGGCAGCCTGGGCAAGTGTTTTAGCCCTGCCAGTGAGCAAGTGGGCACTGCCAAGGGGCCCCTCCTCTAGGGCAATGTTTAAAGAACGTGGCAGTCACGAGTGTGTTCAGCATGCTTTGCAAATACCTCTCCGACCATGGCCGGTCAGGGATTTAGGCTGAGGAATGCCTGTTTCTCCAGCTCCCAGCTGCTTAGCCCTGTCAGAAAAGGGCCTGCTCTGGTGATATGCTGAGATGTGAACCCTGGCACCAGTGAGCTGTGGGGAAAGAGGAAAGCGCCTCTGGTGTTTAAGTGCCAGCAGGTTTCTGCAGCAGCTGTGTGCTGGTATTCAGGGTCTCAGTTCACCACCCGAATTCTGCTTGAGACCCGCAGTGTGAATTCAGGGCCTGGATCCACCCCACTTGGAGTGCATTAACTGGCAATGGATCTTCACTTCTTTGCTTCTATTCCTTTATTTCACCTCTTGTTGACTCCATGGCTTCCTCTGGCCCCTACACTTGACATCCTCTCCTGACTTACAGGCCAGGTCCTACCCTGGCAGGTCCCAGTCCACCCTACCAGTACTTTGTACAAACTAATATTTTCTCCCAGTCTTCCTTCCCAGGGTCTTTCCTGGCTCTGGCCAGGAACCACACTTGTGGCTGGTCTGCCTCGCATTATTTCCCCAAATGTCTCAGTTTTCTCTAAGGCTGCAGTCAGGATCCCTCCATGATCTTGCAGCCCCAGTAAAACAGCTGCTGTTCAGGGAGTGAGCATTAGTTTCCAGATGAAAGGGCTGATTTTATGTGGGAACTGTAGATTGTTTTGGATTATTTTTTGTTTTACTGTTTCCCTTTCCAAAAGCCTTCTCTGTGAAGGGGACCACAGGTAACCCACAACAGTGCATTGTGTAACTTGGTGCAATTATGTGTTTGCTCTGGTAAACAAACAGGGTGCAGAACTCAGTCAGTTCCCAGATTTCATACTTTCCCCAAATGTTTTCACAGGAAAGAATTCACATTTCACTTCTGTTGTTGCAAAGGTTCAAAGCATTCATACTTGGCATATGGTTTTATTTTATTTTGAGCTTTATTTATCCTTGTTTTTCCCTGAATATAGAAGCCACCATAACTAAACTGTGTTGTAATTCAAATACATGTTTAACTACATAGCGGAAAAATGAAAAGCAAATTTAAGAAAAAAGTAAGTGAACTCGGCACTAAACCACAGCATATTTCCAAATGAAACCACACAGAATCATTACACTGCCTGTGTGGTGGGATAAAAGGAAAATTACCGCCATGAACATTTTTCAGCAAATGTATTCTCAAATGTAACCTGTGTAACAAGCATTTTACCATTATTTTTCCCCCCTTCTCATATTGAAACCTGTATTTGGTATTTACCTCTGTTGTGATTTTTTTTTTAAGTTATTCTTTTTTGGGAAGGATGATTGAACTAATTTCAGCAGCTGTTGAAATTTTCAAAAGTAGAAAATCATTTATTATAATATAGCTTTGAACTACACAGATAATTTTGTCCAAAAGTCATATTTCAGAATTATTTGGAAACAAACTGGATATGGCTAAAAAAAAAAAAANAACAACATCAGAATAGATGATACCACATCTCACCTGAGATTCTAAAATTATAAAAAAAAAATCTTCCTGTGAAGAAGTGAATTCCATACATTAGACACACTATACTTTTCTAGCTAAAATAGTATTAAATGTGGGATTTATTAGTGCGGGCAGATATCAGTCATTTCTCCTACATGTTATTACTCCTTTGAAGACAAATGCTCAATGTAGATTAATAGAATTCCTACCAGTCACTGAAAATGCTGCTGTTCCAAGTGGGAAAGAAGATGTTGGGAGAATATGGGAGAGTAATAGTTAATCTCACTGAGAACAATGAGTTCTTCAATTAAAAAATGGGATTTTCTTCACTACAGTAATTTTATATTCCCCATTCAAAATAAAATAATGATCAGACAATTTGCTGTGCAGATGCATTCTCAGTGCCTTAATTGTGACAGGGTGAACAAGTTCTAACAATATGGTCCTTAAAACTGATCATATTTTAGTACAGAGCTAAAAAAGACTGTAAGTTTTCAGTGGATAAGTACTCCAAGACAACATCTTTCATCTTTCTCTAACTGGCTGGAAGCAGCCCAGGTCAGTAATAATCAGAAGTTTTTATTGTCCTGAATAAAGACCTTCTGAAGTCTGTTTTCTTGGTGAAATGAAGAAGGACTTTCAGTTACACACACCAGTAAACCTCTCACTGTTGTCAGGGGCTTTGTAGGCTATCTCAGCACACTGGCAGGAGTTCAGCATTCAGGACTGTGCATTTACCTCTCACCCCTAGGAATATTTCCCTGGATGACAGGTTGGGAGAGCTTGCTGTGGGAATGTCTGCAGGACAGACAGTATTAAAGTCACACATGCTAAATTAACACGTAAAATATACTAATTATTTCAAATAATTATACTTTTTTATTTGACATGTTAAGACCTGCTACAGACCTACTGAGCATCTTTAGAGGCTGCAGGAAATGTACTCTAAGTCGCATGGTGCATGATCTGCAGAGCATAGGCAGATTCTGCTTTATCTGCACGTTCTGCACTATTTCTGTTGGTTGGTCTTTTGTAAAGGAATTACATTAACACTCAGTGAGAACTTTGTACTGTTTGTTTCTGAATTTGAACCAGTCAGGAAAACGTCTATATTAAATTTAGACCGAAAGACTTGCCTTCTTTCTTTATTAGTGTAAATGATTTTGCTTCAAGTCAATACTGCCTCCAGAGCTGTCAGACTTATGGGAAATGATGAGTCGACCTTTACTTTGCATGTAGGAGAAAAAGGCAGGAGGGAAAACCCCTCTAAGTTATTTGTATGAATAATAGTGTTTCTCTTTTGCACAGTGCTTGAGGTAGTCTCATTGAAGAGCTGTTCCTGTTTTGGAAATGACACCCTATAGTGAATCTAAGCATATGTACAAAACTGGAGACAAAAAGAGAGATGGCTGATGGGAGATCAGAAGTAGCACACATCCCTGTGCAAACAGGCACGGGACTCCTGCCTGAGTAAAATAGAGCTTTCAACATGATGGCAGAGTGACTGAAGCGATTTTTTCACCTGCTCTTGAATCGCCCAGCCCTGTTTAGATGTTATTCCTTCTACTGAGAGCTTCTCTGTGAGACTGCTCAGGCAACTCAGCAGAGTTAATGAGCTAAATTTGTGAAACAGGAGCATATAGTTAATGCCACAGAGACAGCTCAGGTCAGACTCATCCTGCCTCTTTGAGCAGGTCTGGACAGATATGTAAAATCAGTTTGGGATGAGAGGGAATTGTTTTCTAATTGTCCTGGAACTAATCGGTTACATTTTTGGACAGCTTGACTGATACTAATTTTTTCTCTTCTAGTTTCAGATTCTGTAAATAACTTTCCAATCAAAATCAGTCCATATTCTCAGAGATCTCAGGATGCTTTCAAAGAATCACTGTAAACATTACTGGTGGCAAAGACTGCTTGTGACTCTCTGCCTTCCAGCTTCAGCCGAAATATGACCCCGCAGGATTTTCCCATGTACTGAGAAAATCAAATGTTCTAGAGCAGACTGGAAACTTGCCCTCTGGCTTTTATGTCCCTATCACAGCATGTACACTAATGACCAAAAAAAAAGGGGAGCCTCTGAAGTTAACTGTAATTGATATGTATGTATCTTACAGGTGCCACAGACAGAAGCCTTAGTGATAGATTTTGGCTTTTGCTCTTGAACAATAGTAAAAGAATATGTTGGACAAGAGGACCTACTTGACTATTTCTAAAGTTCAAAATGTATTTTTGAAGAGTTGGGAAAGAATAACAGTAACTCCAGATTAAAAAAATTTAATCTTTTGGAGTATGAGAAAAGCCCTGAAAGTCTTGAAAAAGAGGTTTAAGAAAATAAGCCTAATAAATACATAAACATTTCTTCAAAGTTGCTGCTCATGCTACCAAGAAAGATAAGAAAGACTGTCACTTTGCACACATTACAATGTCATTTTCCAGTAAAAACCTGCAGCTCAATGAAGACTTTTCACTCTGAAGGCAGAAGCCTGAAGATGCTTTTCTATGGCACACACGAATAAAGCTAACCTGGGGTAAGCATGAGTTTGACTATGAGAAAGTTGACTAGAAGGCAATCAAAGAAATTAAAAGGACAGACATTAGAACTGTTCTTGCTGCAAATGGACTGCGTTTTGAACTCTAATGGATTCTGGTTTTGCTATAATGTTGTGTGCAAGCTTGAATTGTAATGGTAGGTTAAAGTTACATGTTTATTAAAAGAAAAGCTACAAGGCTTAGCCAATATATGATCATCCTAGATAAAAGCTGATTCACTTTGGCCCAAGGGCAGAAGCACTGGGATAAATCCCACTAAGCGCTAAAATCAGAACGAATCAAAGCTACAAATCTGGCATGCAAGAGCTTTAATCTAGAAGCACTCTATACATTGTATTATAGTTTTGATTTTAATGTACTCATTGCTTGAGGAAAAACCATCTGCTTTCCATTATGCCTGTGGTGCAGAGTACATTGATTTCACCACATCTCTGTGGAGAATAACAATAAGTGGACTGTGGACCATTCTTCAAATAACTTCTTTAAGAATATAACTAGTGTAAAATTTCAAGGTATGAAAACATAAAGAGAAATAAGTAACTGAAAAAATGCACTTTGAAAGCATGTTTTGGAATGGCCTTGGCCATCTCCTATTTATTTTATTGTCTATTTTAACAGTTATCTTCAGCTGTCACTAAAGAATTTGATTCAAAACTTTCACTTTGTTCCTGCTTTACAGATACTGTATTATATTTAGAAGAGATATTGATCTTCTGCAACATGAGAAGTGTAGGGTTTTTTACATAAAAGTTATTACTTAAAACAGTAAGGAAAAAATTTAGAGAACTTCAGATTTTCAAGAATAGATTAAGGCAAAAACCATTTCTAGGCTATACAAATGGCTGGGCTTAAAAAAGTTGTCAGGTTGCTTCTTAAAATAGGACTTCCAGAACAAAATAAAAACCCAAAAACAAACACAAAACACAGTGCATACAAGTGTTTTGCAAAAGAAGTCAATAACCTGTTTTGATGCAGAAGCGAATCTAACTGTGTGGAACTTTCAGAAAAGCAACACAGATGTGATGATGAGCATAACGTTACACAAGCTTTATCATTGTGCAGACATTATCTACAGCATAGAGTGACATACGTGGTTATTATGGTCATCAGCCAGCACAAAGAAAGTTCAAAGGATGAGGTAAAGAGGTGAAAGCAAATGCAGTCAACCACACAGTTTTCCATGACCTTGATGAGGAATGTATGCTTGCTCCATGTAGTCCAAGGCAATAGTATTACGGCAGCAACTCTTCCAGAACAAATTGTCATATCGGAGCCTGAACCTGCAGTAGTAGGCAAAACGTAGTGAGCTGAACTTAAGTGACTGCATGACTGAGGAGCAAGCCCTTAGGCCCTGTGGTTCTATCACTGCATGATCTGAATTCCTCTGCTTTGGAGGATAAATAGTCATTGATCAACCATAGCTGGGTCAGTGATTAGAAAATTTGTCCTAGCCATCAGAAAAATTCAACAATGCTTGGTAGCTTTGTGTGTGGGATGGTATGACCATAATCTTTTAACACTGAAGGTCTAGTTCTGACGATATAGAAGTCCTTCTCAACTGATTTTGGAGAGCCTTTTTATTTACACTAGACCAGACTCCAGTATCTGAATCACTCTCCAGACTTCACTTGACTGTTGGTCCGAGATCTTTGTTGACAATAATAATTGAAGTACTGACATCAAGCTCCACATGTACATTCTAAAATTAGGCCAGTGTGGACTCCCCACCCTTTCACTCTGCTATTGTTTCTGTTGCACTTTTCCACTGTATGAGTCAAGACAGCACTAAATAATGGCTGTGCAGACTTGCTGGCACAGATCGTTCTGATTCATCCATCAATCTGTGAATCAAAAGAATTTTCAAATGCTCAGCAAAATGGCCTCATATGCTGAAGCCTGCATACATGGAATATGGAAACATTTCTTTTACTCAAGTTTCATTAATTTAAAGACCCTCAAGTTTAAGTGGGGATCTAAAGAGTAGTTACATTTTATTGTTGGGGTAATCTCCCATGCTTTGGGTCAGCCCCACTACATGACTCAGTGCTTCACAAGTGAGCAACCAGGAGTGCAGATCCCCCATCTCCATCAAGACCTAGCCATACTTCTGAGAGAAGACAAACAGCTCACTTTGGAACAGCTTACTTTTACCTTTATTAGTTTGCATTTTATTTTTAGCCTGGGACTGAAAATTATTTTGATGTAGGAGATCATCAAATCATAGAGCATATCAAGTTGAAAGGAGCCCATAAAAGATCATGTTATACCCTAAGCCTTCATTTTTCCTGTTTGTGGACAAAGCACACTTCTCTCCCTGCAATAATCAGAGAAAGTAATCATACATTCTAGTTAATTTTTGACACCTAAAAGATTACTATGAAACTACATTAAATCATGCTAGATGCTAAATACCTTTTTGATGTGGCATTGTATATATTCTTTTCTTCCTCGATGTAATTCAGTGGCTCTCAGCATACAGCAAAATAATGAAACAATGATAAAACATAGATTCAAATAGGAGAGAAGGTTTTCACAAAACTAATCAAAGCAATGGCGAAAGACCACTAAATGGGTCAAGGGGATAAAGAAAAATATTATTATCTTTACACTAAACACAAAAGATTCTGAAGATCTGACCCTACCTGGCATCTGTTGGGACCCAGATGTCAGAATATATCTGCAATGTTCAGAGTCTGGCAGAAGTGGTCAGGGGCTCTATGACTTCAAAGGACAGTCATCCCCAAGCAAAATGTGTTGTTCAAAAAAACCCCTTAAGTAAATGACCTTTCTGGTAAAGACCATGTTCGTATTTCAGGTAAATCAGACAGTGCTTAAAAAAAAATGCAGTAAAGCCTTAATGAATGCTTCTACATTTGGCATAAAGCCAAAGAAAAATGATGTACCACTGCTTTTCAGAGAAAGTGAAGTTATTATTCACTTCATGGGTGTGGGGATAATTGTTATGCACTTCTTTGAAGCCAAATTTTCTCAAAGGCAATTTAAAGCATCAAGTAAATTGCATGTATTTTGAAAATAAAATATCTTTTATTGACAATACAGACATTTGGCCAGGAGGAAATCTATAAAAGGAACAGATTTATTGGTAGAAGTGGTAGGAGGGTTTTGTAAAGATTAGAACTCTATAAAATACAATCTTTTTGGTTTGGTTTGGTTTTAATTTTTATATATGTATATATATATAAATATATATGTAATTCCCTGATTCCCTTGGTGAATGACAGGAGTTCTCAGTTCTCAGCCTTATTCACTTCACAGGGAAGATGCAGATTCTCAGTGCACTGCCCAGAACCTCTCTGCTCATATTTTAACTGCATTTGGAGTAAAATCTTCTCTGGGACAGTCTGAATTATTTAATCACTTGCAACAGCTAATATGAGAGCTTACATTGTGCACGTGTCCCAGGTGAGTCCTTCCACACAGTTCTCTGAATGTTTTGAGTCACAGATCAGCCAGTTTGTAAAACTGAAAAATTGCCCACAGAATTTTTGGCCTGGTCAGCAAGCTTGTCTTTAGCCAATTACCTCATCTGCAAACAGAAAGACTCTTCAGAATGAGAAATAGGAGATAAGAGGGGAGCAGTTATGGCAGACCTTCTATTGGAGAAGAGGATGCACCATCTATGAAAAATATCCAGCACTGTTCCAGCTAGCTGATGCTACCCAGAAACATGCAAGGCACATGCCTGAGGGATCACAATGAGCTTTGAAAGACTTTGCTTCAAAGATATATTTCCAGAAATGTTCCTCCTCACCAGGCCACAGACCTGCAGAAAAAAAGGGTTAGCGTAGAAAACTAAGCTGAGTGCCAACAGTTTCAGCAGAGCTGAAGTGCTGGGCTCATTGTATCTGGCTTTTGTTCTTGCCTAAGGCAGCCTGGACCAATCGCTGCAACGCCCGCTGTCACTGGCAGACAGCCTGCACCCTCTCACTCTAAACGGTTCTGGTTGACTTTCTTATCCCCTGTCACAGAGAGAGGAACAGGCAGGATGCCACTGGCAGCAAAAAATGGATGATTCCCAAGGTCTTTTGCTCACAGAACACTTAGAAGCAGGATGCAGCCTAGCTGAATGTGTTGGATAATTGATAGAATGGTTTTACACTGAAAGGTGAGCACCAGAGGCCCAAACTGATGTGCTATCAGGGGGTCACATTTGGACATACAGAGTGTGTTTTCTTCAGTGAGATGAGTTTTCCAGCTTTTTGCACATAAAAATATAAGTTACTTTTGCATTCCAGATGCTCTGGTGATACAATTATCTCTTATAAATTTGAAAAAGTTTTATCAGTACAACATAGACCAGTTATGAGCACAAAAGGACTGTGACCTGGAGGTGGATTAAAAACATAAGATGTTAGTTACAAAATTCAGTTTTGCCCTCCTGATTTTCATTCTGTTAGATGGTACCTAAGTCAAAACTGATTGCCTAATGACATGTTAAATAAATCTACATGATAATCATGTCAGAATTTAAGAGAGATATAATTATTTATTAAGTGCTTTCCTCCTAGGTACTCCTCAACAATGGGGGATGCCACAATGTGGCAGTGATTCATATAGCTGGAACAGGCACCAATCTCTCCTGGCCTACCAGCTACTGCTGTAAAAGGTTGTGGAATTGCTTATGTAGATACTCTGGACAGCCTATAGCTAAAATAGCACTAAATGCCTCTGTTTAGGTCCCTGAACATCTTCCAGTGTGTCATTCATTATGTGTGTAGGAGAGTGAATTTACAGGCTCAGAATTTCAAGATTTATTTGTGTAACCACTAACTATGTATAACCTAAGTAGTTAAACAGCTGATCTTGATCTTATACCTTAGTCTTTGTCTTGATACTCTGTGAAATACAGAAGAGAGTTACATCAGCATTACATCTGGTTACAGATCCCTTCCCTTTGCAAAAGTGAAGTATTTCAAATAGTCACTTTTCATTCCTCAGAGTTAAGAGCAAAATGGATGATGACATTATCGCTGGGCAAGAACAAAAAGATGCATACCAGTACGATTGTGTCAGTAGATTGCTAATTGCTGTGTCAGAGGATTGCAAAGGCTTCAATTTCTCAGTGAAGGGCAGAGATTACATTCTTTGAAACTACATAGATGCTGAGAGAGACTTAGTTGCTGAGGAAAAAAACCAGAAAGGAGGGACAACACAAAAGCTGATTTCTCCACCTGTAGCAAAGCTAATCTTCCAAAGCTGTTTAGAAAGGTATTCTATTGCCTCAACTTGTTCAAATACTATATCATCATTTACACAGGTAGTGGCAGGACTGAAATGTAGAAAGAGCCCTGGTTTTGTTCTATTGTCATTATTTTTTATCTTCCCTTCTTTGATGCTGCAACAGTTGTAGCATATATCAGAAAATTAAGGTTAGAGAAAGACCACAGTCAGTGTTTTCCAAGCTATACATATACTCATTTTTAAAATGGTTGTAAGAGCTTTCCTCTGTTTTACATGAATGACAATCATCTCCATCTTCAGAGGCAGTAATCATTATTGCTGGGATGGGAGCAAACTTAGGAGACCCAGAGGTGACATTAGGACCCAGACTCTGCCAGAAATGTTTTAGATGTATGTGGACAGTACAGTTATTTTCACAAATATGTTCTGTATTTTTCTACATGAGCAGGCAGAAGTGATCTCTTCCCTGAGGCATATAGTTCCTAAATAAAATAGTCCACTTCTAAACTCACCTGTCAGCTTTAAACAATGTAATTTTTTTACTTAGCAGGCTGAACTAAATCCACTGTGACTGGGCCTCCAGGTGAGGAAGAACAGTCAGGGTACAGACAGTGGCAGGGATAAAGGGGAAGACAGAAATCAGTGGCTAAATCTATGCTCATCTTTTTGTTTGTGTGTTTGTTTGTTTGTTTTCCTATAGGCCGAAAGGATTCCACACAGCAATGTTAGAAATATTTAGAACTGGCAAGTGCAGGATTTGCATGCAATTTTTGTAAATAATCTCAGATAACTGTGCTGCAATTTGTCCAATTCAATGAGGTAAAGTAATATCAGGAGCCAAGGAAGATATATGTTCATCTACTCTAGAGCATCTTGATAACAGCTGAGAACACCCGCTGCAGGCTGAGATGTGAAACACAAAGGTTGTCAACTAGGGAGTAAACACCTTCCCTATCCATTTTTCTGGATGGATTTTGAAATGTTTGTGTGAGTCATTTCCAAATGTTTTGTATGGTTTTCAAAAACACATGGAACCAAAAAGATAAAGCCATGTGGAAGGCAACTATAAGCCTTTTAAAAACACACAGGCAAGCATCCACTCTTGGGCTGTGCATACGTGTTTTGTTCACAGAATGGAAGGCCCCAGTCATGGACTAAGTAGAGTCATGAATAAAAGATGGAAGAAATCCATTAAGTCATACAAATTGTTCCCAGAGTACAAGCTAGTTCAGTCTAGGTCTGAGTGTCCTACACAATGGCATCTCTAACTAATTCCCAAGGGACCATCACTGGATGTCCTATTACTCCCTGAGCTTCCTTAATATTGTGTTTTATCTTTTTTTCACAGTTCTATATAACAGCTCCCTGCTGCTTCCTCCTCTGTCAGAACAGTTCTCCCTTGCCTTTTTACCTTGATTGTTTTGGACTTGAAGACTGTCACCTCTTTCAGAGTATGAAGAAAACAAGGAATTCTTAGTGATGGAGAAAGAGACACTGGATAGGCACTTGACATGAATTTGCCACATAATGCAAACAAACCAATACAAATCTGGCATGCATAAGGAATTTGCTCACCTAAAGAAGGAGGCAAGAGATTTTCCCCTGTTTGTATGCCTCTAATATGATGAACAGTCAATTCAGCTAATGTCTCTTTGCTCAGTATTGACATAATGGACTGTATTCACTTTCAGAAAAAAACCCTCCCCCTCCCTCCTCAGAACAACAACAGAAACAAAACAAACAAACAAACAAACAGCTTGATGAAGCAAAAGGCTGTTGGAAATACAGTAATAAAAATGGGCTTGTATTACACATAAAAAGCTTGAGGCTTTTTATTGAAGAACTATCCTGTCACAAACAAATAGTAACTGGTCACCTGCCACTTCTGCTGGATAGTCTATTTCTTTTTACTTGTATTTTTCCTTGTTTATACCAATTGTTTTATAGCATGGTGTATGGAAATTTCAGTCCCTAAACATATATTGTTTAAATTGACTAAGGGTAATAGTCAATAAATATTTTGTTGTATGGCTGACTGGAAGGCAGTATCTTGAAATAACTACATAAAGAGACTAGAGGGAAGCAATGAAGAGCAGAAAAAGACAGGATGAATGAAGAAAAATCTTTCTCCCAGGGAGATCTCATACAGGCCTACTGGGCTTTTGAGTGAATAGGAGGTACCACAGTTGCCCTAGTCAGACAGATGAAGCTTTTATACAACAACGAGGAATCCTGTTCTGTCAGTGAGAAAGAGATGATATAAGAGGTGTTTGCATCATTCTGATTCACTAGTAATGTTTCTGTTTACTGATGCAGTTGAATAAAGTTAATCAGGTGCTGTACTTCTACTAAAGGCTCTGCTGTGAAATAGCCATTTTGAAGGTTCCTCACTGATATACAGCATTTAAACAGCCTGATCACAAGCTATAGAAAACCATAGGTCATAGGTTGTTTATGCAGCTCCCCAGGAAACACTCAGAAGACTGATGACAAGACTTTGAGCACAGTACAGCTATAATTCAAAGCACTTGACTATTTTTAGTTTCTAGTGCCCCTTTAAACAGACTATAAGAATCAGAAGAATCAGAACAGGATGCAATTTACCCTGTAAGGCAAAAAATGCTAGCCTAAAGATCTCCCTAATGTGATCTTCATGGCACTGTACTGACAGTCATCTGATGTAAATGACTTTACTTAGGCAGACTAATAAAAAAAAACTTAGAAGCCACAGAGCCTACACTGTGGTTACACATGAGTATGATCCCAGAAGAAGATAAGTTGCTGATTTGCTCCCAAATGTGCAGGATCTCAAAATACATTCATGATGGGTGAGGCTTTTTTAATCTCCAGCCAAGAGTTACTGTATTTTCTCCTTCTGCTACTAGACAAAATGTGCCTGGACATTTTACAGTGTGTCATAAATTAAAGAACACCAAAGGGACCTTTCCTCTTTATTATAGCAATCCACACCAAAAACACAGTCAGATTTTATATTGTAAATAAAACAACATATCTGGTTTCTTATTCCAGCAAGATGAACAGCCAGTTGTTAATGTGGCTCAGAAAAAGCATTTTGTGTATGATTTAAGAAGATGAGAGTAGATAATTTTATCTGAAATTATACCACTAAAAATATAGTATGGCAAATGAAAGGTCAAATACTGGCTCTTGAGCGGTGGAAGGACATTCCTTCATCATTTGTTGCGTGCAATTTTTAAAGAAGTGTTTCTCAAATTTTGGTTTACAACTAGGAAGTTATAAAAAGTTTCAAAGACGCAATGGGTGGAAGAAGCATGTACAAGTTCTATTCCGCTAACGTGAGGAGTGATGAATGAACATGAATGGGCTGCAATACCTGGCTGAATATCTCAGCCAGAAAATTGCCACCTACCTCTCCCTGCTGGCAGCAGCTTCATTCCTCCGTGGCAGAAGAATTGACTCAGGGCTGCATGAAGACTGACAGGCCAAAAAGTTGAGAAAGATTGCTTGGAGGTGAAGATATGACTCAGAAGTGACTGGCAAAGAGAGAGCTGAGCTATTATTTAAGTCTGGTACTGGGGAAAGCTCCCTGTTCCCAGCATGCTGGGGGCAGAGGAGGAACAGTGATGACAAGGGACAGTCCCAAGCCAGGTATTCTACTTGCTAGCGCTGCTGTGGGATAGATAGTCAAGGCCTAAAAAAAAAATAAAATCAACCTCTCCTCTAAAGCTGAAGAGCTATTATTCAGAAATTCCCTTTATGCTACAAAGTAGGAAAAGCTGTTTAAGCTAACACACATAAACATGTATGTTAGATGTCTGCGTTATTTCCAGCGCTCTGAGCTGCTGTAGCAGAACCACTAACAACGCGCCACAGTAAAGAGAGCAGGTAGCAAAGCAAGGAACAGAGAGCGGTGACAAGTTGGGAAGAACAGTAGCAAAGAAGTGTGGCAAAGCTACAAAAAGCAGATAAGCAACTTAGCAGCTGCACACATTGGGTCCTGTTATCCAACAGATTTTATCAATTGAAGGCTGCTACTTAAATGATATTTCAAAGTGGACAAGAATTGACCCAGCAGTTGCCACATCAGAGGAAAACAGATTCTAAAATAGTTTTGTATTTGCTTTAGGCATTGTTTAACCAACTTGTTGGAATTTTCTTTCCAAATAACAATGTTAGGTGATCCGTGTTTGCAAGCAGGGAAGTCAGCTCATTTTGAACATCAATTCAGATTTGTTATTCCAAGTTCCTGGGTGGAAGCTCAAGTAGTGTGCTTGTTGCAATGCTCCACTCTTGAATACAGTCCTTCCTGCAGTCAAGTCCTGGCAGAAAGCTTGTACTAGAACCACAAGGCTATTTCATAAAAGGGAGTCACCAGTCAGACAAGTCTGGTCTAGGAGCTTACAGTTGGCTCCAGGCCCTGTGGTGTGTGCAGTACTTAGCATTACAGATCTTCTTGCATTGTCTGTACAGCAGTTAAGAGCCCTGGCAGCAATTCTGAGCCATATTTGTCCTTTGTACATCCTACATCCTCTTAGTGACGTATACTACTGTGCAGCATTGCAGCAGGAGCCTAGCTACCTTGTTCCCTGACAAAATGGGCAACTGCTTCAGCCATGAAGCAACTGCTCCTGCTCTACAGACTCCCACAGGCTAAACTCATCTGTCTTAACCATCTGGGAGCTATCTTCCAAAGTAATTTGAAGAGACTTTCATACTATAGACCTTTCTGCAGAAGTTACACAGTTGTCTACATTGAGAAGCAGCAGATGCCACAAACAACAGTGCTAATATCTAGACCATAAGCTTAAATTGAACCTATTGTACTATTATCTACTGCAGGAGGTTCCGTGCAAGGTTTATATTACCTCTAAGAGTGGGTAAGCAGTGTGTCCATTAATATACAAATATCCTAGTTCTAAAAATAAATAAAAGCAATGAAAAAATGTTCCAGTCGTACATCCATTCATGTCTGGATCTTTTGCCACGTTTCACTTTTGTCCAGATTTTAGCATTAGAGAGTAAAGGGCATGCTGACTTCAAAGCACTTTGAACTTCCACAAGTTTTGAAATCACAGCTGAGACAGAAAATCTGTATCTTTTTCGTCTGTAGCAAGAAGCATTTTAAATGCTGATTTTAAATATCTGCAAAACAAGGAGGGAATGAAACAAACTTGACGAATGTGACTTCAGACAGCTATATTTAAGGGGAGAAACAAGAGCTCAGGAGCATGTTGATGAGGTTTATCTACATTCTTTAAACTTATCATTTCCACATTTTTGCTGCTTAACAGTAATATTCTTAGTCTGAAGATCCTGTGATTGTTATTTTACTTTGCAATATTAAAATTGAAATATAAAGTTAGTAAAACCTTTGTTGCCTGAGAATTTCCTTGCATTTATTTAACAACTCTCAAGGAACTGAAAATAGATTTGAGCCATAAAGCTAAGTACATAAAAGTTTATGTACTGATTATAAATCTAGGTCTGAAGTCGAATGCAGATCCTTCTTTATACTGAATGAAGTGTCACAGGCTCTTATTAGCCTTTCAAGCTTTGATTAGATGCCAGTATAATTAAAACATTCTCTGGCACACGATCACGTGCCTTCATGATCACAGGCTGCTCTGAGTGCATGCGTGTGCACGTTATGCAGCAATGATAACACCACCCACCAGGGATAATCAAATGCCATACCATTTCATCTAGTAATTTTAGGGACTTCTGCAAGCACTGACTGTTCAATTTTTCATAATGATTGGCACTACTGAGAAGTTCTGACTAACTCTTGTCATTGTATTTGAAGGTCTACTCGTAGAAAGTCACTCTGCTCTTATACCACAGTTCAGTTTATAACCTGGATGAGCAACTTGCAACTTCTGTAGAAAAGGTTCTCAGAGACACTTATAATTAAATTTGGAAAATATGTGTTTTTAAAAACATATATGGCAGCATTCTCAGCTAAAATCAAAGGGAATAAACTCTCTGACAAGGCCATTTATAGCATATTTCGGCTGCAGAGATCCTTCATCCTCTGCAGATGTAAAACAAACTATGAAGGTCATGCTGTTTTATTTTGTTTGTGGGGATATACATTTAAAACTCCATCTAAAATGGATTAAATTTCTCCCCTCTAGAGAATGAAAAAGATGCTGATGAAAAGCCGAATGAATGTCCTAATTGCTGGGTCATAGACTGCCCCTGGGCACCCAGCACATCCTACTGAAGAAGGGAACAACCTAAGAGGAGAGATTTTTTTAATTTCAGGGTCTCCTGGGAACCACTAGTGTGACCATGATTCCACTCACATCCAAACTCCAAACACAGCACAGGATGGACAAATTTGCTCAGTGTGTTCTGAAACACTTCCTGGTTTGGGCCCAGAAAAGATGCAGGAAACTCCTTGCATGCAACTTTGAGGGCTTGGTCGCCAAGTAGTTCAGTGTTGCCAGGATCTGAGTGACTATGGAAGAATCAGGCAGCTGAGCAAGGACTCTGAAGATTTGAATTTTGCTCTTTAAAAAAGTATAGATTATGATTCAGAAACTAGAGAAGAACAGAAATATCCTCAGATGTCTTTAAATCCATTGAGGGTGAAACTATTCTTTCTCTTCCTGCACCTGCCCCTCAAACTTCACTGACTAGTGTCACAATATAATTTCCATGTTTCTTCTAATTTAGCAATTGTTTTTATTAACAAGGAGTCAAGGTTCTCTGGCTCACAACAGAAGCTCACTATTCACATTGCGAGAAGTCTTCCTGTGCATAATCAGTAAAAAGGAGAAAATTTCACCAAAAATTGTCACTTTGTAAATACACGCTTGTTCCTCTTTTTGTTATTATTATTCAACATGAAGGAATCCAATTAGTCCAACATCCCCAAGGCTTCCTATAGTAGTGGTGTTATTTTTTTTTTAATAATGAAACTTCTCAAACTTATTTGCATGGATTTTACATATCCTGACACTTATGATCATAAGCAAACTTCAAAAAAAGTGCTAAAGTATCTGTTGAAGTTCTTAATTACTGAATGTTGCTTATAATTTTATTTGCATCCAGGCTGGATTCAAGAGAAGATAAGAGCCTGTTGGCTTCAGTGTGAATCATAAAAATGTTTGGGTTGAAGAATCCCTCCTCAAAGACTGTCTGCTTTATTTAATGCTAATAACATTGTCTGCTGGACATTGAACAGAAAGGTCAGGTTATAAAGAAGACATGCCACTATCCCATCAACTAATCACGTCTTTGATTTCCATACTCAGTTGAATCTTTGAAATTTTTTGACTTAGATGTTGGTTTACTATTATGGTCCTTCTTTACTTGTCAGGAAGACAAACTTCAGGAGTTTGCTAGAGTGGAAAAATGGATGTTTCTGCACAAAGCTGGCTCAGATTCCCTGGTAAATAATCAAAGGGAGTATTGGTTTCTGGAAGGAGTGGAAAAGAAACAGGGGAAAGTGAACAATGGTCCATGATGGAAATCATTACATGTTTAGATTATGCTAAGTGTACAGCAGATGGAATTTCAGTATTAGTTTTAGACGTTAACTTTTATTCTGGATGTCTAAAGCAGTTTCGGTTTAGTATTACTTCTTTAGGACTACAAGTGTCAGCTAATAGGGAAGGATGCTTAGGCAAGGAGGGAAAGAGGCAGGAAGATAATTTTTCTAATTAATGAAAGAATAAAAATATTAAAAGTGAAATCAGGCTTTTACCATAGATAGTAACTTTAACCTAATTTACCAAACCAGTTCTCAGATCAACAAAATCACCTGAGGAAAAAAACCAGCTCTCAGATTGAGTGAGTGGAAAACATAGTTCCTCACTAGGAAAATCTTCAAAAGTTTTCCAAAGCTTCAAAATCTTTCCAAATAGCTCGAAAGAGCTACTTAAAGAGCTTCCCTCTGACAGAGGTCTTGAGAAAGACAATGACTTCTATGAACAAAGTGCCTGAGCTTTTGATGCAGTGGCCTACTGCAGGTTAGGGACCACCATGGTTATTAACTGTCATATTGAATTAGAAATAGAAGCAAAACTTCATAAAGAAATTTGATTTCTCCTGAAGTATCTCTCTCCTTTAAATAAAACTCAACAGTGAGGTCCCCATGCTTCTGGGAATAGGTTGATATGTGTCTTGAAAGTAAGCTCTTAAAAACTGCAACAGACTACAAAAAAAAAGGATGATCAGTGTTGCTTATATTATTGCTTGATTATTTCCAGATGTAACTTAATAAATTTGAAGTCTTGTTGACTTATTCCTGTATCTTGGTATGTCAAGAAGAGTAAGCCACTGGACCAACATACAGAGTTCACAGCCTACTACTGATTCTGGATAAGGCACATGTCTTAATGCCTTACAAGACAATAGTGAAGTTGA
>VWZD01003786.1:151863-183809 GCA_013396695.1 Sakesphorus luctuosus
TAACAGTCCTCTCAGAAAAAAGCAAAATGAACCCTCACAATGTTTAGTGGATGTGTTTAGGTTTTTTCTTTCCTGAAAATAAAACCTATTAAAAGGAGAATTTCTCTAACGACTTTCTTCTTTCCTCAATTTCATATTTTTCACAAAGTTTTTCAAATGGATCAACATACACAAAAATGAATAACCTCTGTTCTTTGCAGTGCAATTTGCCAGGGATAAAGTTTAAACCAAAACTGACCCTTTCCCCACTACTTACATTGAAAACTGCAGTCAAAGACAATACCAATCACTACTGAGGTTTCTTTACCCCTTATTGAAAATGCAATCCTTTTCAATATCCATTTTAATGAAAATATTTGCATAGAGCAGCCTTTTATTATTTCTAAAGAACATTATGAGCATTTTAACACAAGATAAGGCACATGTTTTTCAGCATTAATAATCTAAAACTAATCCTGAGGATCTGCTCCTCCCACTCAGCAAAATCTGCTTTTTTAATATACCCTGTATTACCTGAAGAAAGCAGAAAACCAGTATAGAATAAACCCAAACTCTTTAGCTGAACTAAATTCAAAACATCAATATCTCCTGATAATAGTGTAACAAATCCACAGATAAAGAATTAAGTCACACTCTAAACAAATTATTGTTAGAGGGAAATTAAAACAGATACGGCCCAGTAGCACTGTAAATGTAAGCTAAAAGTTCACAGACTACGGATGACATTTATAGTGAGTTTTGCTATAATAAGCTCCCATCAGAAACAAGGTAGATAAATTGTGAGGCACTTAAGGTTGACATGAAAAGGAGGAATGCAAGGGGTCTGTTTCATAGAAAACCTGAAGTTGCATATCATATCCTTGTAATAAGCCTTCTATTAAAGTGCTAGAAATGGAGACTTAAAATAAATGGATTTAAATACAAAATAAGTGATTAAAGAGCTTAAGTATGCATTACAATTAAGTGCTTTTGATTCTTATGAATTTAGAGCTTTTTAATTGTTTTTACAAAATAAAGTCTGGAAATAATCCATGTGAAATTATCTTCCTTGTGCCATCAATGCTATTTGTAAAGTGCCCAATTACTTTCTAAACAACAAAACCATTTGCCTTATCTTATGTTCTATAGCATGACATACTCTGTAGTAGGTATGTAATCCACACTGCAATGACAGTCAATCTGATGGCAAACAGCACATGCATACTTGTAGCTGGAAGTATAATTCCACCTGTTACACTAAAAAGCCAGGTCTTGGATTACATATCCACCATATAGTGCAACCAACCTCATATTCTCAAAATGTAATTTAGCTGTTAAAGTCTGATGCTCAAAGAGAGACTTATCAAGCTTTTCCTCAGAGCAGCCTGACACCCAGACAAAATCACAGATGGAGCTCTAGATCTGAATCACATAAATCCACTAGATGCCAAATCTGAGAAGGATCTGGGTTCTTTCGGATGATGAAGAGGCTGAAGATGTGAGGCAGTCTGTGCATTACTGATCACATCTAACTGAGAGGGATATGATTCATTTACATTTCCTCCATTGAAACTGTTTGGGAACTGGCAAGAAAAAAAGAGAATATAAATGGTTATTATGGGGAACCAATTTATTTATAAGCATTTAAAAATCCTCCTAAAGACACATATTGGATGAAATAATCTTAAAATACATTGATTATCTGTAATTTTTTTTTAATGATGAACGAGAAGTTAATTTACACTGAAGTAGGGACTCAATCATCATGAAAACCTACCCATGCTGAAATCAGTGGAAGCCCTACCTCTGGCTAAGAAACAGTTCTATTATCTAAACCATAGTATAGCTTCCATTTGTAGAAAGTACAGTCTGACTGAGCATTCCTAATTGTCACATCCGCCTGTTGCATTTTACAAGAAACTTATTCACGCATTTCCACATCTGCAATAGGATCCAGACTTTACCACTCTTCCAGGAATGCACATGCACTTCTATTGGAAAGCTGAAGTGCAATGCATTCAGTCTACTGGCTGAACTGTTGCAGGGTGGGCTTTTTTGACAAATGGTCTTCATATTCAATGCCAAGTAAGAGCAATGAATGGCTTTCATCAATCTTAACACAACTGTTCATGGGATTATTTTAATCATCTGATGTAATAATTCCTGTCATGCTATGAAAAAGTCACCTTATCTACAAAATACTCCATTCAGTCATGCAAAGAAAATACAACAAACTATTTCAAATATTTCCATCATCTCTTCAAGAGTAGCTTATATACTAAGTACTCATTCATTCAAGGTTTGTCCTCAAAAACATGTCTTATACATTCATTCATTCATGTATCAAAATATGCTCCGTTTTGATTCTTTTTTTCCTCCTATGTAAACACTGAAATTTGACTAACTGTGCACAGTTCTGCTAAATTTTTAACAAGATTATAGCCATACGAATTAAGATTTTAATGAAAGTTGACATACTTTTAAAGACAGTTACAATAGCATACTCTGGGATTACTTTTGACAGAAGCAGATTATTTCAATATTCTTCATTAACAAGATGACCATGCTTATTAAAATTTTTAGGAGCATTCTCAACACAGAATCTAGTACTTATGAAGGTTTCTCCTCCCAAATAAAGGAATACTGACCCCAAACAAGCAGCCAAACTCTCTAAGGCCTTTCTATCCTTCTCCATTACTGAAAAAGTATTTAGAATACATTGGCTATGATACTACAATTACAATTTACGCAGAAGGTTAAGGCAGATGACCACAAGAGACCCTTCTGCCTTTCTAATCCCTAGTCCTTTCATGTAGAAATCAACAGGAGTTAGAACTCTGAGGAAAGGATAGCAATCATGGTTTGTGCAGCAACATCTGTCCTCTCTAGACTCTAACCACTGACAGGGATGTCCGTGTGCTAAATCCAGCCACAAAGACTGCCCTACTTTGGTCTGGCTGTGTGTGAACATAGGCTCAGACAGCAGTATCCTATCTGCTTAGTCACACGAGGCTTCTGCTTATGCGCTGCTATCCAGCCCCACAAAGCAGAGGAATATCCTAACAAGAGGGGCTGAAATTGCCTCTGAACAATTTAAGTAAGGATAGTTTTTCACAAAGTGGCCTTTGTTATTTTTTTATGACAATAAACTAAATGCAATATTGTTATTGCAGCACAGTATTCTTGTAAATATAAAGCAATAGACAAACCATTTTTTCAGAGATGCTGCCTTAATCATTAAATATTTTCCAGGTAAGTGTGAAGAAAATGTAAGGATGAAAATAACAAAAAGGGATCATGATTAAGGCGGTGTCATAATAAAATAATCTGAAAAATAAATGTAATTGAAGCCAAACATTAAAGAAATGGAACTGTGATTGTACTGGCTGTTCAAAACACCAGCATAGCTTTTCTGAAAAGAGCAATTCTTTGTTATATAGACAAACTTGGATGACCCTGGAACTGCTCTGCAATCCTATTATCAAGCACTATGAAAGACTAATAACACTGAGCACAGCCAGGCAACACACAGTCAAGCAGTGCTCAAGTTTGCACACTGCAGTTTGTCAAAGTCACTTCATGCTATTTCAGCCCTTGGGCACTAAGGCAGAAGCTATTCATCATGTCCTATATTTTAGGTAAATTTCTGCAATTCAGCAATTGTTTTTCCCCAGTAGTGAAGGGGTTTTAAAAAGGGTATGTTTTGTACTTGTATTAAGCATATAAAAGAGCTGGATATGTTCTAATTGCATTCCTCATCTTTGTCTTGCATAGGTTAAATGCCAATTATTACTTTAATTCTAAAAATGCTTATGCATGTGCATAAGTCTTTGCAGGATCAGTACTTCAGAACACTAACTCAGAGGTTAAACAAACAAACAAAAAATTGTGTCTCTGTACTTGAGCAGCATTAACAGAAATAAATGGTACAACTGAAAGTACTTCAACGAAGTTTATTCAGTATCAGGAATTAGTAACTGCATTTTTTTTTTATTTCTATGTTAATTTTACCTCTGAAGAACTGTGTTTAAAACTGTAGTCTGTGCTACTGCCATGGTCCTCTCTTCTGTGGCTTTTATTGTACATTCTCCAAAGTGAAAAAGGTCTAACTTACCTTACTGTGACTATAACTTTTTCCTACTCTTTTGTCTTCAGCAGATAATTTAGACAGCAGCTTGAACAATACATTTTTTTTCAGTAACATCACATGCAGGAGTGCAATATTCCATTTACATATTATAATCTAATACTCTCAGTATTTCTAAAATCATTGAGGAATCTGAGCAGCTAAAGAATACTAACACTTTAAAAGCAATATTTTTTTTTATCCTTACAACACGATTAATGAAAATCAACATGCCAAGCAATATTAACAACGTCACTCCTCTAAAAAAAGTATATAAACAAATTCCAAGGTTTTGACCAACCTTCTTTTCTTTTGCTACTACCAGAAAAACTACTGTAGGTACACATTGATTGATACTGCTGAAGAGAGCTTTCAGGCTGCAGATATACATACATATAAATTTGACCAAATACAATTCTCTTCAATCTAATGAACAAATAAAGCTAATTCATTCACACGCTGCTAAGCTTCGAACTCCGTGATTCATTCATGACAAACTGCGCACTGGTAGCCACACAAAACAATATGAACTCAATTCAAAATGCAAGCAATGCAGCAATGCTGCTTACCATACCTTGTTCACCAACGTTTGTTGCTGTTGATTTGTCATCATAGGATCAAACTGCATTTGATCTGCACAGCTGGGCTGTGCCTCCTGTGTGCACTGGTACATAGAAACAGCGCCTGCATAGCATGTTTGAGGAGTTAGCACAACCGACTCAGAGTTTATCCCACACTCAGGATTTTCAGGGACTTGCTGCAAACAACTTAGAAAATCCTCAAAGTTGGAAGAAGTGGAATAGGTCGATCTGTCAAAACCTGCTGCAGGGAAATCCATTTGAGCAAAATTAGAAAGCTGTGGCATCATTGCTGTGGGTTGCTTGTAAGGAATAAACTCTTGCCTACACTCATAAGGAGAAGTGTTCACTTCTGATTTGTAAGAGAACTCAGATGTAGTGGCATGCATGCCAGGGAACACATATTGCTGGGGCTGCTGCTGTGAGCAGCTAAGAGGCATGCTGATGCCAGAGCTCCAATTTGTGAACATCCCATTGACTTGCATATGTTTCATCTTTTGACAGAGTTGCTGTTGCTGTTGTTGCTGCTGCTCCACGAGCTGTTTCTGGTGTTGATGAAGTTGATGTGGATCTAAGTCTTGCTGTACCAAACAGCCTTCATTCTGAATCAAAGGCTGCTGCTGGTTACAGTCTGAATATAAGAAGTCAGACTTATTTAAGGAATCCTGAACATAAGTCAGGATTTCATCAGTTATGTTGATGTCCCCAATGTCATCCACATCAGATAACTCAGTTTTAAAGAACTCTTCATCCTGTTGAATGCACTTTAGATCTTCAAAATCAATACCCAGAGTTTTCATGATACTGTACAAATCACTGGTTTTGTTATCCTGAAAGAGTGCCGCACTGTCTTCAGGAAGTGGAACAGTATTGTCCTGGGAACACTCCATCAGCTCCCGTTTGAGAATGTTGTGACTTCCAGCAGGCAGGAGATTATCTGTCCAGCCACTGCTAACAACACCACCCAGTTCATCCCTACTGTCTCCAAAGAAGTTCCTCTCAAAGGAAAGTTTATGTGATGCTGGAGGGCAGAGATAAACAGACTCATCTTGCCTTAACATGACACCTAGGAGGGAGTTTGGATCCACGGAATCATTGTGTAGTGTTGCTTTGGCTCCTTTTCCCACTGCAGTTTTAGTCTTTGTCTGAGAGGGATCCATAAGGCTTGACATAGGGAAAGATACTTCATATAACACAGCCTCACCAGTGGCAAACATGAAGGGCAACTTCATGTTGCGCTTCCGTAGATGTTCCGCCCCTTCTTCATCTCTGAAAATAAATCATATATATATATATATAGCATAATACTGAGTATTAAACAGTTACCATAATCTTTTTGTCCCCTGGAATTAATATAAAAACTGAACTATTCTATTTGTAGGCATTTTTCAAATTCCTACCTATTCCAGCTCAACTTGTCTGGGTTAAACCAAGAGGCAGATTATGAAATAAGGAGCTTATGACTGTAATACCACATTTACATATTACATTTCTAATTAAATCTAGATAGCATACACCATTTTCTGTGCATTATGGGCTGAAATGAAAATAAGTGGGTTTTGTTCCATGCATTACGCTTTTCTTGGTGTGGCAAGTGAACGAACATTTGAAGTATCTCCTTTTCTCCATTTTATAGACTCATTAGTAAGAATTATTTAACCTGTATAACAATGCTGAATTCCATATTATGTAGAAATTAGTTCAGCACTATAAAGGACTGAATTTCTTTATATTATTTGTTGTTGAAATCCAACTGCAGTTGAATTTATCAATTTTTGCTAAAGGGGATACTGAATTAAAAATAGGGTGGATAGAATAACTTTGTGCTTGTATCACCGCCCTTATTTTTTATATAACATCAATATGTCTAAAGTTTTAAGCAAAAAGGACGATGCCACATAAACACCGAAATATCGGAATTCTTGCCAATGTTTGTTAGCAAATTGAAAGGTTTTCCTTTTGGAATTCAGAATTTAAAGGGTGTTTATCAAAAACAAAGAAATCCTTTCAGGGTATAAACAGCCTCAAAAGTTTTCAGTTTTTGAATTATGCTCCTTTGTGCAATGATGACTTACGTAAGAGGTCTTTGTGTAGCAATGATGTAATCTGGTCTTCCATTTTTGTAGACAAGACGAGCATTTGCCTGTACCCAGGCCCATCGATTTTCTTTGGTTAGAAGCCTAAATACAGTCATTCCACTCTCACCTGTCTTCATCACTAGAGTTAAAGGGTAAAGATACTGTTTACTGTCCAGCAAACAAAGCCATGAAAATCTGTATGTCACAAAAGGAACCCCATCTGCATAGCAATTTTACAAATCTCATGTCCTCAATCACTCAATTGTGTGTGGCACTAATGCATTTCCAGTGAAACAGGATGGTTGATCACTTTAAGATGTCTAATTTACCAGCAAAATAAAAGTCGAAACTGCAAGCAACTGTAAGTTATCCACTATAGACTGGCAGCATTCTACATGAAGCTTCATCTATTATTTCTTCAAGAACAGAAATTAATAAATACTAGAGCATTTAAATGACAACAACTTAAGACTCTCCCATTTCTGAAAAGTTACCATTACTTAAGCAGTTAGAAAACACATTAGTTCTGCATCCAATTCTTTCACATTTTGTCTGGTTAATGCAAAGGTACTTCAAAATCTATTATTTTTCACTCCCACTAACACTTCACTAACAATGCTTGATAAACATACTACATTTACATTGTACATTCCTGAAAAAAAAATGCATTTTGAGCCAGAAAAATTAAATGAGAAGTGTTAGGACAGTTTAAGAATCTTAAGCAAAAGCAATCTTTGCTACATGTCCTCTTTTTTCAATCTTAGCACCCTAAGTGGAGCAAAACCAGTCAAACTATTCATCCCAAAGTTTCATCCCATTCTATTATGGAACCATTTGTTTCTTATTCCTTATGAAAGAAACAAAGCCACTGATAGGCAACAGTGACTGAGCTATACCTGAAACAAAAAATGTGCTTAATATACATTGAGAACAAACCTACTGAGGGGGTTAGTTATATATAAGGGAATAAAAATAAAAAATAAACTTTTAAGAGAAGTCAACAGAGAAGAAGCACCAAAATATCCTGAAGATGATTCTGTAAACTCCAAAGACAAATATGTTAAAGCTAAGAAGAAAGAACAAAGCACACTAGTTACATATCAGATAGCTGATACTTATTTCTTTATCTTAAAACACCATACTTCTATCCATAAATGGTTAGTTAAACCAAATCAAGCTGCCAAGAATCAAAATCAGAAATTTACAGGACACTAGTATGTTTAATCAGAGATTAATTTCTGGTGAAAATCTTATACCAATATCAAAAGAAAATGCTTTATTTAGCTTGCTAACAGGAAAGCTATTTTTGAAATAGTCCCCTCGCCCAAAGGAAGTTGTTGAAATAGCAGAAGTTGGGTTAAGCAGAGAAGGAAGTGAGAACACCAAGATGTGACAGAGACTGGAATATGTATCTCAAAAGGGTCTAGGTAGGAATGTTAAATATTTCTTCAACAACTGTAAGTTTTTATAGGGAGGGAAAGATCACATGAAATGAACAGTGTTCTTTTTGTTAATGACCTTTAAATACTACTTCATATTGCATTCACACTGACAAATACTGCATGCTTTGATTTTTCATCCTTTCTTATGGAATGAAACTTACTTCGGATGTGATTTTCAGCACAATAAAGCATGTCAGCTGCATGAATAAACTGGTATCCTGTTCCTCTCATACATAGCTCTGCTTCAGTGTATCCCAGGACAATCTTTCCTCTGGAAGTTAAAAACAAAAAATTGCAACACTGCTGATGAACCAACTCACAGAATGAATGCCAAGCAAGTTAATTATGGCTAGAACACTTCAGACGCAAGTGCTAACTACACTTTGTTGCAATACCAATTGTATGCGGAAGCACGACAACTCTAATAAAAAATACAGTTAACAAATCATAAAAGCTTAACTAGTCTGCAAGGTTGCCTTCAGGAACTAGAAATGGTTACACAAAACTATTAGATCATAAAAAAAAGTGGGTGCCTACAGTTGGAGTCTCAATTCCATACTTTTGAACACACTCACTTCCAGCAGGCAGCTCCCATTTGCTACAATGAAAGACACTGCTTTCTTCGCCCTATTTCATAGCATTTACCTGTAGGTGCTTGCATGTAGAATTACGTAGGGGTTTAACTTTAGTTATATAAAACTTCTTGCCTAAATTAGTACTTTTAGTAGGTTGAAGTTCAAAACAAGTTGTATCTCAGAACTATATCCCTTTTACTATTGATTTATTTGGAGGTCTTGCATTTAAACAAGATATGCCTCAGAGGAGTACTGTCAAGAGTCATGTTTGACCCTGGAAGCTAAAATTAAGAGTACTTTACTAGAGGTTAGGGAGATGAAAAGCTTAACAGCGTTCATGCCATCTCAATGAGATACAGGATAGAATAAAATAGTCAAAAAGAGACTTAAACATTATTTGGAACAAAGAAATGGAGATTCAAAGACAGAAAGGTTAAAAAAAAAGGAGAAAGTAGGTATGGGGAACAACATATGTAGAAGTATAAATTGTGACAAAAATTGAAGATTTCAAGCGAATGAAAAAAATCAGAGGAAAGAAACGCTTGAGTTAAACACTTTGTCAACTTTTACTTGTGTCCCTTTACAGAAGTCAAGTAAAACATTTTGGTCACTCAACAAACAGAATACCAAATAATTTGACTCTATTTTACAAGTAGGCATGGAAATCCATATGAGAGTCCACTGAAAACAAATCTGAAAACATTATCAGTCAAAAGTTGGAAGAGAGAAGGAAGAAAGAAGCCCAGAGGCTCTTATTTTGATAAAGAAGCATCTTAATGGGCTTCTTGCCACACTGATGCACAGTTACGTTTTTTTGATCTAGTAATGCAGTAGTGTTTCCAAATCTTACATAGGGAAAAGAATGGTTTGGAAATGGGTAAAAGTCATAGTATAAAAAAATACTTAATTTGTTTATTTTGAAGAAAATTACATCTGCATTGTATTTTACATTTATTTGAACTGAAGGAAAAAATATACATGTAGAATAAAATGAAATACTTTTTCTATTAGTTCTAAACCAAAATTTCTAACCAGATTTTAAGCACGAAACTTCTTTCTTAACTCAGCAGTATTCTGTCTTTTGGGCTTTTTATTTTGGGTTGGATTTGTGCCCTCTCTGTTCTTTGGGCTTTTGGGGTTTTTTTTTGATGGGGGGGGTGGGGTTGTTTCGTTTTTTTAACAACTGAGAGTCAGAAAGCAGTATGCCATTTTGAGGAAATAGACTATGAAAATCCCATTTCTGTTTACTTACTAGCAGGGCTGAAGAGAAAAACCATAACAGTTTCTAAGCAATCATCACTGAAACAGTATGTACACTGAAAGAGTAGCCTGCTTTATATTTCAAATACATACGTGAAACGTATCTCATCAGCAAATTATTAGACTATTATGTAGAATAATTTACACCTACTTTGCATCACAACCAGTAGGTGTGAAATCCAGTTTGTGTTTAGTTCTGAAGATGAAGTTTTTGGTTCGTATCTCAAGGATGGATGGCGGCTGGAGGGGAGTAGCTACTGCAAACAGAGCAAGCTGAGGAGACAAAGTAGCGCCATCCTTCCCTTTCTTGTTTTGTCCATGAAGAAACTTTAAACGGCCTTGAAAATTCATAGCCTTAGGATGAAGAAAAAAGTAATTGTTACATGTTAAAGATATTTAAGAGCATGATATTTCCATTATGATGTAAAACATGTATTTTTATTTTTTCTAAGATCCATCAGATTCAAGTTTTGTAGCATAGCATACATAAAAGTTACCTGAAAAGTATAGAATACTGTTTTTATACTCCTGACTGTGACACTAAGATCTCTGAATAAACTCACTGGCAAACAAATGAATGGGAAGGTTATTCCATAAAAAAACCCCAAAACCAAACACCTAATAGCAAATGTCAACTGGGACTTCTATTATTCTAATGAACATGGCATTGTACATACATACAATTACAACAATATGTCCCTTGCAAACGTGTGTATTTGATTTTGCAATTGTAAACAACTCTATCTGTAAAAAGTTACAAAGAGGGTCATAACAAAGTTTTCCTAAAATCTAAGCGATTGGCTAACAGAAAAGCATTAAAAATACCAAGCACAGACTTTCCCAAATAAGGAAGAACTATGTTTTTGTTAATTACTATAACTTAGTGCACCTCAAGATACCCATCAGAAAATAATCTTGTAATGCTTTTTTATCTGCACTTCACACAGTACTTTACAAAAGTAGATGCTTACTTGCATTTCACTGAGGAAACTGAGCCATGAGAAATGAGGGAACTTGCACCTGGTTGTGACAATATGTTGAAGGAGACATATGGTATCACTACCTGACACATTCTGGTTTAAGCAGCTCAGATATCTTTGGAGACTTAAATAAAGTAAGTTTCTGTACACCTTGTTAGGATAATGTAGATATCTGACTTTTAAGCATTTGTGTAAGTTTTTATGTAACTCTATACTCACCAGGAATCCAGATGAATTATCCAGGAGGCATCGCAACCTGCAGATGAAATTCCTTTCCATAAAGGAAGAATTCTCTGGAGGAAGTTGGTCTGGGTTATAATAGGTTGCTGGCTGTGAAAAGCCATTATCTCCTGCAGGAAAGTATTATTTATAAGGATTATTTTTGGAAGAACACCTCCTGAACGCTATCTATAACAAATGATCTTCTGTCTCATAAACAAAGCATCAGGTCATGACCTGAGCAAGAACAACGTAAACTGGAAACATCCTCTGAATCTAAAATGATTGTAACACTGGTCTAGTATCAGTTCTTCTGAAGAGATTACATTTTACAGGCCATGGTATTTGAAAACTGCATGCAATTTATTTGTGTTTTTCTTTGGGGGTTTTGTTTGTTTTTAATTTATTCATTATGTTTGCCAACAACCTAGATTCTGAATCAGTTGCAGAGAGCAGAGTTCTCAGCAGAGAGCATACCCGTGTTCCTACAATAGCAGGGTATCCAAAAAGGAACGCTGTAGTAGCAACCACAGGAACTGAGAGTATTCAAAAATTCAGATCAGACAACGAAACTGTTGCTTTCCAGATAGCCAGGTGAAAACTGCAGCAATTAAAAATAAGCATCCTTAGGAAACCACCAAAATAAATCAGCATGGGTACTTTCTCTAATGGTGCAAACCCACTCTGCTAAACAGTGAAAAATATTTCTGGATTCTGCTGATCAAAACACCACAGTTATCACTCCTGAGGCACCTGGAGACAACACTTGTGTTTTGTGGGTTGTTTAAAAAATACTGAAAAACATGAATGTCAGCTAGGATAACAACATGGTATCCTACCCATTCAGGAAAAGCATTTGCTGTCAAGTGGCATTTAGAAAACAAACTTAAACATTTGGAATATAAAGACATACCAGAAGATAGATCAATAAACTTCAGATAGAATACATATGTTCGGCATGAGACTACATATACAGAAATACCAGAGTGTGTCTACTCACAGCAAATTTAGCAAAATTGTCTTGTTTGCAATACATATAAAAACCCACAAATTGGTTGTTCCCTAGGAATTCAGACATGCAGCAAATTAAGAAAAAGCAGTTAAAAATGCTATTTTAGAGTTTTAAATACTCTGTAATTAAAAAAAACCAGTCCCTGTACTCCAAGAGAACTGATTTTCACATATGGACAAAAGAATAGTACAGCTTTTAAGAACCCATATTGACCTTCCAGACTTGGAGATGAGGTGGGGAGAGCATATCACTTAATAACACACCACATTATGTTTTATGGAACGTAATTTTGTCTTTTGGACAGCTGGAAAAACTTACAGATAGGCTCAGTGGTTTGCACAATGGCAAACCAAACCCAAAGGAAAACAAAGCATTACCAAAATCCAGTTCAATTTAATCTCCTGTTAAGTCAAGGGGCAGAACTGGAGATTGCTGATGGCTCACCAAGACGCCTTGCAACCTAAGGCCATCTAAATCCAACAAAAATGTTAAGTTATCCAGTTTTTCAAATAAAATCAGGAGACACCTTTTTCATAAAATAACTGCCATGCAAGGTCAGTTTTTACTGAATAAACTTTAAGGTATGAAGAAAAAGAAAAGAGGCTCTAGGTTATGGTGTGTACAAAAATGGATAATCTGAAATCACAGCCATGTGCAGAACTGTGTATTGGCCAAAGCCACCATAATGAGCTGATCCACAGGCACAGAAACTCAGATACTTGTAGTACAAGGTAGTTACCAGCTATCTTTGATATTAGAAAATAACAAATTCCTACACTCATCATATGGGTGGTTCTCAACAGACAGACAAAGCAAACTTACTTCCTTACTTCCTCCTGCTGCAGATTTTATTTATTTTATGAATTGCCTAATTGTTGGAGAAAAATTTCAACACTTTTGAGCCAGTGCTTCTTCAAGAGGTGCTGAAAGAGGTTGGATGCTCTCTGAAGAAGCAGTGATTATGAAGAAAGAGCAAAGAAACAGCTTGCAAATCCTAATTTATAATTCAAAAATGTCAACTCTGACCAAGTACAGCTCTAATACTTATTAGTAAGTGCAAGTCTTTCTGCTGGCATCATTGGCACTGGTAGGTATACCCTTCAGCAGTTCTGCCACAGGAGAAACTCAGTGTAATTCTATTAGTAAATACAGAGCTTAAATTTCTAGATTCAGCAGGTTCAGCCTGGTTCTCCAGAGTCTTTATGAACTTCCATAGTAAAATGGGCAGTTCCCAAGAGTGAGCAAAGCTTTGGTGGAAGAAGAGGCTCTCAAGAAGAGGATGGAGCAGAATTCAAAACATGAAGGAATGGTCGTCAAGCCCAAGCCTCCTACATTTGGGAAAGGAATACAGCTGCACTTTCCCAGGCAGGGAGGAGGCAGAGGTTTTATTGTCAGAGTCTTCCTGAAGTGACTCACTGTAATAAGGCGAAGAGTTTTACAGAACTGCAATCCCTGGAGCAAAACTACCAGTTAACACTGCAGGGGTTAGAACCCATATCCCTCATGCAGCTCACGATGGATCTCATCAATACCATGGAGTGATGTGCAGAACATGTAGGAAATTAAGCCCTTGTCTTTAAGTTCAAGACCATACAATACATGGTTGCGTAGCACGCAAACTTTAAAAGATAATCCAGACTTAATGCCCCAAAGCAGATATTTGGGACTGAAAAAACAGAATTTTGCAAACTTCACTGGGAACAAGACAGGACAGGGAGAACTGTCTGGAAAGCACAGTAATAGCTCAGGAAACCAGTGGTCTAGGGGCATACCAGAGTACTGAGTGAGAAATAACCAGTCCAGGCTAACTGAAGCAGAATTAGTTCCCATACTCAGGCTGGAATCTCTGCTGGAGCCTGAGAACAATTATAATATATTTATAAATAACTACACAATGCTAGCTGAATGTATTAAAAGAGAAATTAATTAAATTAGTAAAAATGGGGGGTATCCTCATGATCATAGCATCCTTTGTTATAAATCTGAACTACGTTTAAAAACCCTCAACCTCCAAATGTTTTATGGTACTTTTGGGCCTCAAAAGTCATCATAGAATAGTTTGGGTTGGAAGGGACCTTAGAGATCACCTAGTTCCAACCCCCCTTCCATGGACAGAGACATCTTCCACTAGGGCAGGTTGCTCAAAGCCCCATCCCAGCCAACCTGGCCTTGAACACGTTCAGGGATGGGGCACAATTGGCGGCTTTTAGTAAACTAGAAACATAAGATACAAACCCCCCAGTTGTTTGTAATCCTGCTCAGGACTTCCATTCATTCAGTCAAATCTGATGTCAATTCAACCTGATGTTGTACTTTTCAAACACAACCTTTCATAAATCCATATGCACTTGCTTAAGCACTATAGAACACCATTTCACTCTAACGCAAACAATAAGTCACCACATAAAAATCTGTTTTTCAAGTGCCAGCAGCTGTTTGCTATACTAAACTGTACTATTAACTAGTTGTGCAGTATGTGCAGCAGGACTGCTTAGATCGATCCACAGACGCTATAACGATATTGACCACTAAATAAAAAATTGAAATACACCGAGCTGTGTTTCAACCACCATAACATTTGTCGGTTTTAATTTTTCTATCAAATCATGCCATTTCTATACTCCAAAATATTAAATATGAAACTGTTAAGAGTTTTAAATAAAATTACTTTTGAATGGTAGATTTATTAAAAAACAGTACGGACTTTTTATGCATTAAAAAAAATCTACAGTGAAGTCAAAGGAACTGAGAATTTTACCTACAGGTTTCATCAACAGTTGTGTAAAATGGAGCAGTTGTCTCAATGGTTTTATTGTCATTATAATGCAGGCATATGCATTCCATATTAAATGTAACTATCTATATCTACACATCTTTGTTCTGATATACAGGCAATGCCTTTCCCCTGAGTTATTTCTCAATATAGCAGGTCACTTAAGCATCAGCCAACCCAATGTGACAACCCAATGCCCTAACAAGCACACCATTTGATCTTTTATATTTTCTACCCCCTTTATGCCCAAGAGAAGTGCTGGTCTATGAGGCAAGGAATGCACTATTCCCTATATTAATGCCATCACTGACACATTCTTAGACTGATCAGACATGTAAGACATTGTCATTTATAATCCAAATTAAAGTCTTCCAATTTAAAGTATAATTAGTATTTTAATGGTGCTGTGCTGTGAATAGCAACACTTATTTAAAGTGCAAAAATAGTGATTCTTACTATTGGCTACATATATCCATAAAACTCTAATAAGTTTAAAAACATGTTATTCCTTCTTTTCTTGATATAAAATTATCCCAATTTTTTACATACACAGATTAAAAAAACAATCTAATTAGACAGACAAGCACACAAATTGGCTGCACTCTCACCTTGTACACTTGGTCCAGAATCTGCTGACTGGGAAGGATTTAATGCCCAATGTAGCTGCCGTTGAAACTCAGGTCTGTCTTCTGTGTGAATCAATTCAAATACACTCTGGTGTATAATATCCGACTGTGCAAATGGAAGAAGGTGGGAAAGAACAAGAATAAGAAAAATATATGACAATATGATAAAATCTGTCTGGTTGACACTGCTATGGATATGGGAAAATCCATTTTGCTCAGGGATAAATACATAAAGTCATGTGCATGTGGCAAAGCTTCACAAAACAATTTTTAGCAGCTATTTCTTTACCTGTCTTTATCTAAGAAAGGCTGGAACTGTTATGCTGAGGTTGTGTTTAAGTAATTCAATTTGACATACTGGTAAATAAAGTACTTGTCAGCTAGTACTTGACTTGACCCACTATAGGTGCTACAGGAATACAAAAGAAGCCAAAGACCCCGAATCAAACAATTTTCAAAACTGAGTCAAGTAGAATATGAACAGTGGATTTGTTTGCCTGAAAGCTTTGTCTCTCCTTAAGGATATGTTAAAACATGTAATTATTAAGCTCTTATACCATCACCACTTGTGTGGTTAGGAATGTGATCTAAATGGCAAAGGTACAACAGTGAGGATCAGATGTTGAAGGAAATTAAGGCGGAAAAAAGCATCCAAAATATTCAAGAAAAGACTCGGTTGAGACCAAAAGGAGTTAAGCTCCACATTTCCAGCACATTTTGAAGACCCAACAATTATATAAACAGAAAATATTTAAAATAAAACATAGATCTAAAGTAATTGAGATGAAGTGTCAGAAGCAGAATCCTAACTCAAGTGTTGCTTTGATGAATTTCATAAAACAATCAGCATTTTCCAGAACACATAGTCAGAAATGCTAATTTTTGTAAATTTAAGACTTCACTTGTATATCATGCACTTGATTTACTAGTATTTCTATACAAATTTTATGCCAAATTTTTTTCCAGGCTTTTTTTCTTTTTTCATTCCCCAATACTGAAAGAATATGTAACCACAGGAATACTCATATTTTGTTTGAAATACTTTCTTTTACACAAACATTCCCCAATCCCTTATCAGTTACCTCAAATTGCAGACCAACTAGAGTTTCTCCCTATTTTTAGGCAGCAACTGAATTTATCATCATTAAATATTCACAGATATACATTGATAACAATAACTAAGTTTCTATCATCTCTACATAAAGTAATCCCAGGAGCTCTGGAATGAAGGCAACATTTGCCTGCTGCATCTTGGTCTTTACTACTTTGGTACTTGGCTTGCAAGCCAAATAAAGTCAGCCATATGTGATCTGCACCATAAATAGTAAAAAAACAAATGTTTATTTTGAAATAAATAATTAAATAAATAAACATGAGAAAGAGAACACTAAAATTCTAAAAATACTAACATTACTCACTTGGTGCTTAACATCTCAAGCCATATGGAAATAATTTTCCATGAAAGGTTTCTATTAAAATAATTACCTTACTATTGAATTATGCCTCACTCAGCATCATAAACTGGGTAACACCACAGTATAAATTTCAAACAGTTGTTCCAGTAAAGACTAATTAAGTGTGAAAACTTCCTATCTTGCCTAACTCAACTTTGGAAATTATATTCCTGTTGTGCTTGGCCTGTCATCCTGGCTATGTAAGTTGATAGAAAAGTAATATAGTTCCAAAGTGATCCAAACCAACGTACCAAACAGATTTTTATTACACAAACTATCAGACTCTAAATACAAACACCGATGTTCTCTGAAATGAAGCAAAACCTCTGAAAAAAATAGAGTCAAAAATAAACTTACTTGTTGGAAGCCCAAGTAGTCTTGGATGGTAGAGGAGACGTAAAAAACCAGAGCATCTGCTGTAACAACTAACACAAACCCATTTAATGCCTGGGGAGGAAACACACCAATCTGTCAGCTTCAAAGACAAAATTCCAGACAATTATAGTGGCTGTAAGTCTACCTGTAAGTCTAGTCTCCCAATAAAATGTGAAGCATGCAAAAACATATCATTATGTAACAGCATAAACATGATTCTTCATTTTTTCTCTCTACAGCATACCTGCTGCAATGAAGAAAATGGGATCTAATGAAAAAAAATAATTTAAAATGTTCTTTTGGAAAATTTAGGGGAGAAGTAAAACCCTGTTGATGACTTTTAAATACTCTTGATTGTAGGTAAGGGACAGCAGTATGAACAACCATAACTTTTTCTATTATCAACCACAGTTCACAATGCTTGCATGACCCAAGTCTTTGGTACCCCCAGCTGCCACCAGCGCAGATGAGGGCCATGTCACAAACTGAGCCTCAAAATCCATTCTATTCACAGTGCAGTCAGGCCTCTGTGAACAGGAAATCATGCTATCAAGATCCCCTATATAGTCCAAGAAAACATTTTATAGCTTACTTAAAATAGAAAAACCTCTGCACAAGGGGAATGTTGCAAGTAAACAATGTTTTTGAAGAGACTTCCCCCTTCATGAATCAGCAGACTAGGCGGCTCCATACTCAAAGTCACGCAAAGGGCATTTATCTGAACTCCCAATCAATACGGTTCATGGCAATTGTTGTGATAGCAAACAGTACATTTGTGACTTGGCAGCTCATCTGAACGGTGCCGATTTACTTCTATGGATTTCAGTCAAGATTTAACAAAAGGCTGTCTCAAGGGGCTGGATTGAGTATGTTGTGCCACTTAATTTCCTCAGCTGCATTCAAAGGCAAATTTGGCCAGCATACTCAAAACATTTTCTTAAAACTCCTTTATTATGCAAAATTGTTGTAACACAGAAAATGTCAAGTAAGTGAAGGATATCCTATATCTTACTGTTACAACCTAATAATAAAAGTTAAATATCTGGCCTTTAAATGCTTTGTACTACTCCTATTTAATGTGCAGACATTTCTTAATCTACTCTCATAATGAGTTGTGAGCACTATAAAAACTCCTTAAATAAGTTTAATGACTTTTACATGAATAAAGAATGAGCTAAAACCCCCTCAATAATCATGTGAACTTAATAGCATAGCCAATCCAAGAAATCTCGATCTGTTACACAGAATCCTTGGGTTTGATTAGGTTTGCAGTAATTTCAAGGGAGAAGAATGCCAGGTGCTTGTGTCCTCTGCTGACCTATTCTGCAGGGCACTTCACCTCAAATGGTTGATATAAAAAGTCTGCAAGCTGCAGAGTATCTAACTGTCTCTCCAATGTTGCAATTGGTTATTCTGTTCTATTTCATACAAAGCTATGTACACCTCCTGTATCTGGAATTCAACCACATTTTACAGCAGCTCTGATACACAGCTCATCTTGAACCAGGGCTGTTACTAAAAAAATCATATGCATTCTGTAAGCCAGAAATACTGTAAAAGGCATGTGTCTGGATACATCAATAAATGGGAGGTAAGTTCTGATGGAGGCTTTTGCAAATTACAATCCCCAAAGAATTATCTCTAAAGACATAATGAAATTTCTCAGTGATTTTATTATTCTGAGGCATTGAAGATAATATTAGTGCCTCTAAAAGATACTCTCAATACTTCTAATACAAAGGCAATTTAAAAACTGTTCATTATTGGGAACAAATAAAAAAACCCATCATCAGTTATCATTTAAAGGGAAGGATTTTATCAATATTTAAATCTTAATGATTCCCAGTATCTTCTAGAAAATTCCAACTTTGATCCCTCATGAGTTCTTACTGTACCTAAGAAAACTCTACATGCATATTCATTCTCATAAATTTTTTCACATATATAAAGTACTTACAAAACAAATTAATTTAAGAAATTCAATTAATTTACTTACCTCACAAGATGGGCAGAATTTACAATAATTAGTATAGTACCCATTTAATTTTCATACCAGAAAGCAGTTCCCTTCTATCACTTCCACTTGGAAGTCATAGAAAATCCCGTATGTATTTCACATAAAATAAATGCCTCCAATATAAACCATATACTTAACCTTTTTAGATAATTTCTGTTTAAAAGAAAGCTGTTCACCTGCAGTAACTCCATAACAGTTCTTTGTTATACTTCATTAAAGTTAGAAAATTACAAACATGTCCTAGTTTTTCCGTTGGTTACGACAAAATTTTCAATTAGTATTAATTTAAAGTAATTGTTTTGTGGAATTCTTAGAACCTTTTTTCATTTCTACTCTTTGAACACTGAAATTAGTTTTGTTCTAAGCAAACAATTGGTTCTGACAATGATTTGCCACTTCTAATAGACACATCAGTGGGAAACCTCTGATGAAGACAGATAATCAACATATTTCAAATGAAGCTGCAGGTCACAGTAAAATCTATTTTGTGAAACTAGTTAGAACACTGGAATATCTGTAATTTCTTAAGTTTTATCTGAACCTAGTATTATATCATTATTCATATGCTTTAACACTCTGGGACATTAAAATATGCTAGATAATTAAAAAAAAAGCCATTACTCACAATTTCTTTATTAATACTTTTCGTTAGTTCATAATAGTTGAAGTTATTGAAGTATTTTAAACTTTGTCCTGAACTTACACAATGAAAACTGAGTTGTTTCAAACTGCTGAGAAAGTGAGTTATTTCAGCAAGTCTGAGGTCATTTAAAGAGAAATCACTTCTTTTAGACAAATTTACAGTAAATTACTAACTTATCTGCCCCTTACAAAGACTATTTCTTTATATTAATACCTGTATTAACAGTAGATGCAAAAAGATGGGAAAGAAACCTCTAATAAATTACTTGGAAACACTGAAGTGGAGCCATATTCCAACATCTACTCTACTAAGTTGCTACTGAGCTGGATAATATTACCCTAAGGAAAATGAGAAAATAATTTGACAACAAGAAAATTTACTTTTTCAATCTCATCAATGACTCTAGCATGCCACATAAGACTTTTTTTTAATACATAAATTTTTGTACAATATATCCTTTGCAAAAAATACCTGCAGTAGAAGTTCTCCTTCCAGGATCTGCATCCCTTCTCCACATTTTGGTGTCCTACAGTTTTCCTGAATACCATTTCTTTCTGGTCTTGTAGAGTTAGAAGACTTTAATGCAACTAGAACAAAGAAAGAAAAAAGTTGAGCTATCTTTAAAAGGCTCACTAGAAAATTACATAACTATGTGCTTTTTTTGTGTTAGAAGAAAACATAATTAAAAGACACCTATAAAGTCAATCTAATGAAAGATTTCTGTTTCCATGCCAAAGTTTTTCCTTACCTTTAGAGCTAACCCCCAAATTTATCATCATACCCATTTCTATACTATGATACTTTCACTACAGAATCAGTATAGTTGAAATCAATCAAAATCCCATTATTTTATACCTTTCTTTTCCTTCTCCTTCTCTTTACCATAAGACTCACTTCTAGTTTGTCACTCTTGTGACAAACAAAGGACATTTGTTTTTATACACCAACCTCCTATAACCTGATAACAATTCTGTGGCAAGGTATGAAAACATACTTATTCTTATCCCATCTATTTGCAGACATCAGACTATGGTTCATCAGATATGTAAACCTGCTCTAGACCTAAAGCTCCCTCCAGGGAAAGGAAAGAAAGAAACATGATCCTTAAATGCATGTCACATACTAAAGAAAACATAACAAGGTATTTCAAAAAAAAAGGTTTGGGGTTTTTTTTCCTGTCCTAGTTAAATTTTAACCATTTACATAACTAAGCAAAATTTCCAATTTCAGATAAAATACTATAACCATGAATCATCATTATTCAGGTCATGAATATATCCAATTGAAAGAAAAAAATTACTCAATGACTAAAAGACCGTACTGCCACAAAGTTCCTGAAAGACATCCCCATCTCTACATCCTTCTACTAAACAGGATGTTGTCAAGTAAAACTAGTTATTCATAGATCATTCATAACTCAGAATTTACCTACCTTGCACAGTTCCAAAGGAGAAGAAAAAAAAAAGCCTGGGTAGGTCTGCAGCATCTAAACAGTTCAAAATTACTGGAGCGACTTCACCTTAAGCCTTTACCATAAAGCTAAAGGCCACCATGTCCCCCAGCTCTAAAATTTCTAAGCTGCAAAGCATGGAAAATTTATAGAAACAACTACACTTCTGTAAAATACCTCAGTTTGGCATAATGATGATATATCCAACCTAGATTACACACGATTTTTAAACCTGCTGAAAACTTTCCTTTTTCCAGCTAGCTCAGAACTTTCATCAATGACCCTGAAAAACTTCTGTTCATTGCTTTCAAACTACATTAAGTTATATGTTACACTACCTATAATGATGTCTTTCAGGTTATTTTAAGCTATCACTGCAGCTAACAACTTTCAAGCCAGAGTTTTCATTAAAATATCCCTCAAAGGCAGCGTAGAGGAAAAACAAGTTCTAAAAAGACATTGACTGATTAATCAGATCAGAATTTATCTAAGGGTTTGCTTTGAAATTTAAACCTTAATGCTCTTCTCCCTACTAGATAGTCAAAAAGTCCTGTAACAGACCACACGGAGTTGTAGTTGCAAATTCATTTTAAATTCAAGTGAACAGGATACGTGGTCATTTTTTTTGGTGAGCATTATTAGAAAAGGATATTGAGAATATTCATTAAACACCCCTGAAGTTCACAGGCAGTAGAAGAAAATTCATCATCTTTTTAATTTATATTGTATGATTATTGAAAAAGCCCCCTTCAGCTGTGCAAGTTGCTAGTAAAGATGCCTAATCACACTTGCCATTCTGAAAAATACCATATATAATTATACACATGTAGGGTTTTTTCTTTTATAAATGTCTTACAGAATAAAATCTGGCAGACAGATGGAATTATAAATTAACAGAGCTCTAGAGCTCAAACACAGCTGAAGCACTAGTGGCTATATTCCTCCTAACTTTCTAAGCATAAAAAAGGTATATGGTTTTCTGCAGAGCACAGACTATTCTGAGTTGGAAGGGACCCATAAGGATGATTGAGTCCGACTCTGAAGTCAATGGCCCACACAGGGGATTGAACCCATGACCTTGGCATTATTACAACCAAGTTTTAACCAACTGAGTTAATCTCATGTGAAGTTAAACATTTTCCTGAATTGGAATCTACACCTTTTCAGAAATCAATGTGCATGGAATCAAGTGGAAATTAGAGCTGTATCCACAATTGGGTGTGTACAACTCCTCAAAAAAAAAGAAAAGGAAACAAATCCAAATTTACCTTGTTTTGCCAGATAAACCACAGGCCTGTTAGTGCCTGCTACAAGCCACCCAAGTCCCTGGCACTGAACAACCCCAGCTTAGTGGACGCACACTTGCAGTCAAATTGAAGGCTACCAGAAACAAGGGACCTCACAGTATGGGAGGGCCCCTTTGCCAGGCAGTAATTCTGAACAGACTTGGTCACAGCACACAATGATGTGGCCTCAAGAAATACCAGATAGAGAGATATAGTAACAGGTAGTAGAAAGGAGAACTAAATCTAAAAAGCATAACTCATCCAAAGGTAATATTACAGTCAACATCACCTACCTGAAAATCCGCCACGTGTTCTGTTAGTTCTCATAGCCTATGTTACTCATGTCATCAGACAAAATAATCCCGAGTTCATTACTTTATAGTCTTTGAGTCTCTGAATTAAGTACAACTCATTTCAGATTATCCCCTCTTAATTTTCAGCCACAGGAAATTAAAACATGAATACTCCCACAGAGTAAATACGTATATGTACTCTAGAATACATTTCACAATCAAATTACTTCTCGTAACTTCCCATTAATAATCTTAAATAAACAAAAATAAATCAAAGATGTTTATACCTGTAAAAAACCCCAAATGAACCAAAAAAAAAAAACCAGACCAAAAAACATCTGTTACACATTTGCAGCAGGAGGGCTGGATTGTAAGCACCTGCTTTAAGTAGGTTAATGATTGTCATTTAATCCCATGTCAAGCAATAAGCAACATTTCCACTGCCTAGAATTCTCTGATTAGAAATACAAGCTGAATCATGAAGATAGTAAAACTAGATAGTGACCCTTGATAGATTTTTCTTGACACAAAATAACATTGCATTTTTAAGTACATTCGTTTCATGGTTGTGAAATTCTTTAGCACCCAAACCAGCAAATGTAAAAGACAGTCAATTTTACATTATATATCTATAAAGATCAATGCTGAAAATGCTGACATTAGTGTTTACCAGCCTGTTATCTCAGGTTCTGTTACATTCAGGTGACAAGGTACTTATAGGGAGATGCAGTGTACTTTATTAGACTAATGGTATGTAGTGGGAGGGGGAAAAACCCACCAAGTTTGACAAACACCTACTTCTTCAGGTCTGAAAGAGAATTCCAGCAATTGAGTTCTTCCTACTGCCAAAAGCCATCTTTCATCTTAAAACCATGTAGGTATTTGCAAAAAATGATTTTCCATACCTAAGGACAACAGGTATTAAGCAATCTCTGTTCTTTCCAGGGACCAACAGTCAGTATTAGAAACCACGTAAGTTATAGGCAGCATGCAGAACCAACTGATAACACATTATAGCCTAACTTTGTGAATTATCTGTTGAGATATTCAGAAGTTAATCTGAGGAAAACTATTAAAAAAAATAAGTCTATCCACCACCTCAATTAACCTCCATGCTGTCCTCACAGAGAGGCCCTAGTCCAGGATGAAAAAGGTCATTTTCACCTTCAAACACTTGACCTCCAGGGTTTATACTTGTTAGGTATGCTTTCCCCCAGCTTCAACTCACAACTGGTACCCTCTTGTTTCTGGGCTGTCACTTCTGTGCTCAATGAGAACCTTTGCAATGACCTCCCCACATGACAGCAGGTGCTTCACTATTTCACCCATTTCAGCTTGCAAAATCAACAACCACGCAGCCATCTGTACCTACCAGAGCACCTTCAGCAGGAATCTTGTAAATGGTGACTCCCTATTCTGTTAGCCAGAAGTTACAACAGCAGAAAATCACAAAATCGTCACAGGGCAAGTGCAAATACACTCTACTGCTTTACTTGACAAGGCCTTACCTGTACTAGTGTTGCAAACTTAAAGTAACTGGAGATGCAGAGAATTCAACATAAGCTACATATACCAGCAACTATCTAGTCAAGTTTCTGATGGACATTCACATAGAAGCCTGATTTCACACGCAAATATTTCAGCTGTCAACTTTCCAATTACTTTAAGAGAACAATATTGACAGTTAAGTTTCTTAAAGTAATGGAGAGGCATTCAAAAACCATTCTAATTTCCCTTTTCATGAAAGAAGTGACAAACTTATAAATATTTATACAAATATTCAAAGGCTTATCAGTAAAAATGAAATCTAACAAAAATGCCTTTAGCCTCCACCTGACTAATGTCTTATGCAATAATCAGCTGTCTGTCCATAGAACAAGAGAGTGACATCCATCACAGTGTGTATCAAGTAACTGTCAATACCCATCTCATCCAATTATGATTTATTGTACAGTTTTCCTCAAATCTAGAAACTACTACATTTGGAAAAAAACCCTTTTTTCAAAGCATCAGAAATTACAAAATAAACAGGAAAAAAATAAAAGTGGGTTTTTTCCTCTGTGTTGAGTAAATGAAGTTCTTCTGACATAAATCAAGAAAATAGACCACATTTGGTGGTGCTCAGCTGTGGAGTCTAGAGAGAATATTCTTCATTGAAACCTGAGCATTCTCACACCAAATGTCTCTTCTTATTATCAAAGAAGTGAAGAAATGTATGATTAAACTTTCCATCTCAAAATTCATCTAAGCCTGCCATGTGTTATTATTAGAGTGCTGAATACAAACCATTTCAGCAACTGCTGGCTGAAAAGCTTCATGGAAACCATACTGAAACACTCAGTGGTTAGAACCTTTTCTTTTTCCTACCTTTTCTTCCCCAAAGAAAAAGCATAGTAAATAGTTTCAGAGGAGCCAAGGCAGCTCATTACAGAGAGGTGTAGAAAATGGAATGTCAAGATGCCAAATTTTAGCCAGACCTTTTAAAATTGTATTGAGATGCAACAAATGTCTTTAAATCAGGCTCAAGATAATTTTTACTTTTAGGTGAATGATCTGTTCAAGCCTAAAACTGTATTGAAGTAACACTTGCCTAATATCACAAGCATATTCCTAGCACATCAGTCATGCAGTCCTGAAATTCAATCTTAAAAAGCTTCCCAGAACTGCTGTGTATCAAATCTTGGCAGAGTTGTTACAATTCGGCCAAACAGGTCAAAGTTTGCAGTCAAAGCCAATTCAGACTGTTTCATAACCTTTTCAGTAGATTTATAAATTCTACTAGTCTGTTCTAAATTCCTTTAAAAAAACAACAATTCTCTTGAGGGGGATGGTCTCACTCGCTTCAGCAACAATTCAGCTAACCTTCAACACAAAGTTCACCAGCCAAAACAAGACAAGGAGGGCATTAGTGAGAAAACACAGTTTAATATTAACTCTTGCCTAAATTATTAACATAAGCTGAACTGTTTATAGCGGTGAAAGATCCATTTTCATTGAGAGAAAATACTATTTGAATCCATGTATCTACGTGCAACCTTAGTTATCTCCATTATTTAAGATTACATAAAATATTTTGCACCTGCAGACTCTGATACTGTAACAGCAAAAAAGTTTATACAAGTTAAGTAATACGAAGAAAAACTACAAATATGTTTCCAGAAAAATAAAATACGCATTGACTGCATATTCTGTAAATAGCTATACTTCTAGATAGTAAAAACTGTACATTTCAGTAATAAAACTTCTGAAGATTTGCCCTGTATTTAGAGATACAAGAGAAAATAAATACAATTCAGAATTATCATAACTGTAGCCTAAAGTTTTAGTTATGCTACACAAAGAGGCAAGGTGGACTTCTGCGTAGGCTGCACATACAAGTAAAATACTACATATAGTGAGGGGAAGCTGTCACTGTATTTTGCATTCTTCAGTTTTCTGTTTCCTATCTTTTCATTTATGAATTCTGAGCAACTTTCAAGATAGGTCATCCAGTAAAATGTTCATGGGATGGAGGAATATGTAAGACACATTTTACATTACTATCAAAATTCTAGAAAGTAAACGCATCAATAAAAATGTAAAAAATACATCACTTTTTTGACATAGTCCAGAGCAATATCAGCAGAAAACAACTTACAGAAGTAGTCACGGAAGTTGAATAACTGGATTTTGTAAACATAAGAAAAATGACAGTGAAATTGTATATTTGGGAGTGACAAGTAAAAAAAGGATACGTTTTTTCTTCTTAAGCATCAGTGAATGGATGTCATAGTTTTGATTTAGCCTGAAAAATCATTTCCACTAATCAAAAAAGGAGAATGGAACAAGGGTATAGACCAAGTGGTCAGGTTCTGGGCAGTTCCTGGGCTTTTGAGAGTCAATAACTTAACTGCTGTACAGATACAGATTGTTTACTGATGTATAGAAAAATTTCTGGGTGTGCAGATTTTGTGCTAGTGACTCAAAACAGGGCCCCATGGCACCACAGACCCACACTGCACATGTTTGAAGTTCTGCACATGTGCACTCCTCCATTTCCAGTCATCCAGTACCTTCTTTTTAACCCAAATTCAAACCAAGTAAAATGTAAACTCAGCAGCTATACAATCAGACAAGGCAGAGAGATCATAAGTCTACCCAGCTGTGAGGATGTTCAAGTATACAATAAATTTTATTTAAGAGAGAAAGAAATGCCCAAAAATGCCTAGGCCAGAGAGAAAAACTGAAAAAAGGAAATTTTCATCTTTAAAACAAAAGATTGCAAACGTTAAAAATGTCTTAAAACAAACAGTTTTGACAGAAACTGATAGGGAGCTTTTGTGGATGCCACCAAAGAAACTACTACAATAAATCTGTGCTTGTTTTCTAGACTGTAAAGAAATATTTATATTTCTGGTATAATCAACAACTTTCCATATTAAGATTCTGTTAAGAATCCTACTTGAACATGTCGCAGACCATGGATGAAAACCGACCTACAAACCAAAAATAAACCAGGAAATATTCTGTCAGCATTGGACTGAAATTACTCAAGGTACAGCTTCAGAACTTCCCAAGGGCCCCACTGTACTTACACTTCAGACATGTCTTCATACATATTTTACACTCAACAAGAGAAAAGCGCAGAAATGCTACATATTACTTGAACTTCTGCAGGAGTCTAAAATAGTCTCTTCATTGCAATCAATATATAACCAATATACATGAGGAATAAAACCAGCACACAGCATTTTTCTCCATGCCAAGTACTATGATTTTGGAATGTGTGATATTTCAGATTCACCTAACAAAACCAATCTAATTTTAAAATGACCTTGGGTTTCCCCTACTATACAAAAAAGGTCCAAAGTGCAAAATATTATTTTTCATTTATCTGTGATCAAATACTATGCTTAAATATTTTAGCATGAAAGCTATTTTTGGCATAAGGAAGTCTGTTGCTTGCCCTTTCAAAATTGACATGTCTGCGAGTTCAGATCAGTTCTACTTGTTTTCCAGGTCTATGGCAAGGATACGTTCCCAGTGTTCAGAGTTATAAATCATAAAATGGACAAAAACTTGGCAGGAATATCACCACTTTTTCTACCTAAACTTCAATCAAGTTTCACTGGACAAGACTCAAAGGGGGCCACAAATTTCCCAGAAATTACATTTCTGGATCAGAATATTACTTATGAGATAATAAATGAGTACAGTTCTACTGGAGCGGGAGGAACTCCGTTTTTTTAAATTAATTTTGCTGCTTGGTAAAATTCATCAACACTAACAACAAGCACAACAAAACCTTTCAAAAAGTTTCAAAACCCTTCTGTACAACTTTTTTGATAAACCACTGTATCCTGGAATAATGTAGAGTAGTATTTTAATTCCCCTTTTTTAATTCCAGTTTTGATATTTTATACTTGAACATGTTACATATTTGAATATATATGTTTTGCAGAGTAAGACTGTAATTAAATTTGTCGTGTTTGTCATTGAAATTATTATTTAATTATATTGAGAGAAAAAAATTCAAACCCATATGAGCTGCTTTTTAAAATATCTTGAAGTTTCACACGGTGAAACAGCAAGCCTGCAACTTATTTGCTTTTTTACACTGTCATGTGTTTACTGAACCACAATTTAAATAATAAATCTCATTTACAATAAAACAAGGAGGCACATTTAAATAGCTGGTTGTATTGACAAGCCATTGTTCAGCTAACTACATGTGTAAATACTAAACAGGAGGAAGATGAAAACTGTAAACACTTTCTTTCTAGAACCTGAAATATGGAAAAGTCTGTATGAAACATCTCTAACTCTCCCTAGCATAACTTTTATATGAGCAGAAAGCCTCTTAGAAGAAATGAACCTTAACCTCTCTCTCTTCTGGAAAACAGAGTAGATAACTGCAGGTAACCAAGGCAGCAAACAGATCTTACCTAATGAGTTTATTTGTGATGAATTAAATGTATAGCAACTTCCTGAGCCAGAATTTGGACAAAATACTGGGTTTCCATTGTTATTTTGGAAAAACATCAAAAACTTCACGGTTAAATACCCTGAAAGAACGCTGTTTTAACTGCAACAGTATGCAAAAGTGACAGCTGTCTTTCCCCACAGCTTCAGTCATGGCAGCATTTTTAGACAGCAGAACTATGTACCCAAAACCAAGGAAGGCAATAAACAGTGCAGCATCTGTAGATTAGGTATAGTTTTCTCATGCTAACAGGCACTACTACACTGTTCAAGTAAATACAGAATTGTAAGCTACGCTACAGCGCATACATGGGGCAAGGTGGGTGGTGAGAAAGACCAAAAGGCTGAAGATAAGGAAGAAGTTATCAAAAATATGCCTAAAATTTGAGAGGATGGATGGTTTTGTGGTTCTGACATCGTCTTCCTGTGCGATGTGGTAGAAATCAAACAGTCATTGTACATTTCATTTCCTTAAGTATGAAGCTGGAACAAATGTACTTTAGTTCCAGCAGTACTGCAAGGATAAATGCAGTAAAGATTTGGAAGTTCAGATGCTCTAACTGGGAGAGACTTTAGTGCCCCATGTGAAAATCGTATTAGATAACAAAATAATATAAAGCTTATAATTGCACAGTGCTTCAGTATCATATTTCCTGACAGTTTTGGTTTCCTATGCTGAGCTGAAGTTTATGAATTAAAGACCTATGAAGGGTTATAGTCTCAATATAACAAACAAGGTAAAAATTCCAATGGATTTCTATATGGAGAGCAGAAAAAGGGGGGGAAAAGGTTGTACTGGCTATAATCCCAGGGAATTTTACTAAAGACTGTGCTTAGGAGGTCACACAGGAGAGAGGCCTTTATTTCTGATCAAGCATCAGAAAACAGAAATAGCAACAGCAAGCATTATATAACTTATGTTGCTAAGGGTTAGACTGTGACTGAGAAGGGAAAGAGAAAGGCAAGGAATGCTGCAAAGAAAGGGAATTAGAGCAAATAGATTAAACTCTAGAAGAGGACTCAGGGGAAACAGGAAACTCTGATTCTGTCACTGGTTCTCCCCCACAAGAATTCATTTCACAGAGGATGTGTTTTAGTCCATCCACAAGTGAACCTGGCAGAGGTGGCCTGATAAAACCACAGACAAACCACAGGTGTAAGTTTTACAAAGGTTATTCTGTTAATTCTAACATTAGAGGATCTTATGCTAACTACTAAAGTATACTTTAGGTACAATGAGTATTACCACAAGCTTGTTACTGGGACAACTCATTTATTCATCTTTCAGAAAAATAACTGCTCAATTGAGTTGGACGTATATGAAGACAGACACAGTAAACATAAAGCAAAAGGCTACTTTGATTACTGCCTCACCAAGCACATTTACCAGCTCTTACAGACAAAACCCTTTTTTCAATACTTCAGAAGTATTTTAACATGTTTTATGCTTTTAAGATTCTAAAATATAGTTTTACTTATTATTTAAATAATCACTCCAGTTGAGGCTCTATTCCCAATAATTCTAAATACAGAAATGACACATCATTTTCATAGCATGAGCTTTTCAGTAAACCATAAGCTACGTAACATTGTCTTAGTATTTTTAATACTTCTATTCTAGTTTTATTAAACTGCCTCAGAAATCAAGACAGATATTCAAAGTTATTCACTAAATGTCACCGCTTAACTGACCCACAGATACACATAAACACAGAAAGCACCTGTCATGATAAGATTGCCCTGGAGGGCAACCACACACATTAAAAAAAAAAAAAGGCACGATAGTATCTCAGACTTTTAATACAAGATTTCAGTTTCTTATTGAAGTTTTATGTTTTAGAAGAACTATGTGGCTTGTCTGCACTTGCAGAATATTTTTGGTTGGGGAGAGGAGGAGTTCAGGGGTGTTGAAAGTTTGGGGGGTTTTGTTTGTGTTGTGGGGAATTTTTGATTTCTTTGAAACTATTCATAAATACAGTTTCGTCTGAGAATCTGATGGCACAAGGGACCTTTCTGGAGTTGGGACACTACCTGGCCATGGAACCCATAGGGTATCCATGATGTGGTGTTGTTGCAGTACCTTGTACTGTCACAATATAAAAGATTTCCATCTGTTCCCACATACCTTGGTTCCACAATTTTACACAAAATACCAAACTTTCCTAGATTCATAGAAGGAACGGCCCATTTCACTGACTCTTTGTTTTACATACATTACTTGCTTGTCTGGGAATTCCATATATTTTTATTTCTAAATAAACTGACATTTGAAAGGCTGTACATAAGTAATTACCATTGCCTCTCAAAATGCTTTTTGAAGTATATTTAACCCTCACTGCACCTGAAATGCCATTAGAAACCTAAGCTGGAAAATGCAACATCTTATAGGGGATAAAGTAACTGCTGTTACACTTGAGAGTGGCCACACCACCACAGTAAATACCCAGTTAAATCTCAAGAATACTTAGCTCCTCCTCTTTTTTTTTTTTCTTTATTCCCTTACAGAAATTCTATTAAGGCTTATTTTGATACTAGAAATCCACAAATATCCAGTGACCATTTTATCACATCCAGTTTATGCCGATGTCCTTCTGTGACAACGCTGCCCATTAACTTCAACAGCTCTTCTCCCTCTCAGTGTTACCCTACCTGTATATTCATAGACAGTAATAATAATCCCTTGCCTGCATTCTGCCATACTAAATATGAGAAAATCAGAGTCTTCTCCTGTAATATACACTCTCTAGGCCTTCTCTCTACCTGTTCCAATTATATTCATAAGACTCTAACTTGATTTTGCAAACTGAATGACATCTGTC
>VWZD01003786.1:183837-225020 GCA_013396695.1 Sakesphorus luctuosus
TTCTGGAAAGCCGCCTCTTTTTTTTTTTTCCCCCCCCAAACTCAATCTGATAAATGGAGTAACCATACCTTACAGGAATGTACCCTCCAACACTGTCTCTAAGACTGCTTCAGGAAAATCTACCAAAATTTCCAGAAGAGAAACAAAAGACAGCTAAGTTCTGCTTAATGAAAAGTCCTCTCCATCACAGTGTTTTAGCCCCATCAGAAAAGCTGAAACAAGAACAACTACAAGTTTACAAAAATATTTTTTATCAGTATTTATTAACTGGAGTTACTGGAGTGAAAAACATTCATAACCTTTTAGTTTAGCCTATTATTGTCTGGCTCCCAGACTTCTGAAAACAGTTACATAATAGGAAATACTGTTTTAATATGAACAATTGCAATAGAGAAAGACACGGCTGCAGCCCAGAGTACTATACAACAACTGCAGAAGGCCAGACCCACATAAAGGACCTGATACATGACATTGGGGGTTCTATACCAAATAAACTATTAGGAAACTTCACAACCTAAATACTGTACACACTTCATTTTCTCAAGTTTCACTGTAACCCCCACTATGCAGCACTGCCATACCACCCTCTGGATGGGAAAGAAGGGTTTGGCTCCCACTATACACTGATCCCAAACAGCGTACAGAAACTGGATTTCTCCTGACTCTCCCCCTATCCGGCATAAATCCAAGTTCTTCTGACAGTTGGTCGTCTAAGGCTAGAGAAGATTACATACCTCTTTTTTACAGTATCAGGATATAACCCCAGGTTTATTCACTCCTCTGCTACAGGTGGTTCCCACTCCTTTTTTTTCTCACTGCAGGAGAAGTCTAAAAGCTGGGGGCACAGGTAATACCCATTCTTCCTGTTGAAAATTGTCTACTATACAGAAAAGAACTAAAAAAACACCCTAAAACCATCCCCCACACACCAAAACCAACCAACCAAAAAAACCCAACAAAACCACTTTCTTGGGTCTGAAAGTTAAAATCAGAAAGCAGGTTCCCATCTGGGGCACGAACAACAAAAGACAAGATCAATCCCTGATCCAGTCCCTGTTGAAACAGCCATTCCTCTCGGTTATTGGATAGATGTTTTGTGGGAAATGCATAACATAGTCCAGAAAATTCACTTTTCAAAAGACTTTAAATCAAGAAAAGTAATAAAGAGGAATCAGAAGTCATATAAAAGGCAGCATACTGAACTAATCTTGTCAGCACATTTCTTATGCTGTAAAAGGTGAGTTTTATAGGTAAGGCTACACCACCAGTAAGGATATCTGCCCACAGAGAGGACACTACAATAGAGAATTGGCAATCACTGATATTGGCTGCCAAACAGAAAAAAGAAACAAGCTTAGAGCCAAAATTTGATTGCAGTGTTATTTATAATGAATAGAACAAAATGCATATATTTGCTTGTGAACACCTGCATGATATTAAATTTGTTTTTACAGTTACACAGATTGTTCACATTCTTACCAAGATAAATGTACTTTGCTTCAAAATTTAAGTTAGAAGTTTGTGCCATGCCTTTATCAAGTATATTCAGATTCATATTAGAGTAAGCACAAATCAACTCATTTTAATGGTGCCATCTGTCATATTCTTTTGTATTCTGCTGCCAAAGCAGCAGAAGATCAAATGAAATAAAATCTAAACATGAGGTTTCATTTATCCTGCCACAAGAAATAATGTTCAAGGTGGCAAAGACAGATCTGTTTCATAATTATGTATTTTCTGCTAAATTGTTCCATATGCTTAGAATATTTGGGATTTAGCCAGGAAGAAAAGCAAAAGCCCTTCTGGTAGTTGAGCAGTTCCCTTCTGAAATGTGCATCAAGTTATCTCTGCACAATTGGTTCTTAAGGAAAAAGATTTACGTTAACTGCTTCTGCTCACTATGTTCACCAGAAAAAAAAAAGACAATTACAGAAATATAAACCCAATTACAAAAATATAAACATTTAGCTTAACAATGTAAAATATACGCAAAAATCGTGCAATAATACTTTGAAATACTTTATTGACAATTTCACTCAGTTCACTCCATCTGCTTTACTAGGTCATTTGAATTATTAATATGAACATTAAAAATATATTCCTTTGACAATTGTATGTAATGACAAGATATTTTTGTACGAAATAATCCAGTTGCAACTATTCCCCATATTTGTTTAATATTTTAAAAGAAATAAAATTTTCCTTCCATGTTTAAGACATTTGCTTTAGTTCTAAAATGAATCCATTTAATTAAAGATTAGCTTTGATAAAACAGAATAAGATTCTATTATTAGCTTTAATATGTGAGTAAGGCAGATGCATATAGCACAGATTACAAATGACACAGAGCTCTCTGCGGGATTCAGATGGTGACTGTTACTGAGAGGAACACCACTTCCTTCCTGCATCCCAGCCCTTTATGCAGGACGATTCTGAACTCAACAAGATTTTTTTAATTAGTGGTTGTAAATTACAGCATATTCTGATAATATTTTTTTTCAAATATACTGCCACTATGAAGTGTTTTGTACAAATGAGTATTGATTGATTCCAGGCACAGCTTCATACTAATTGCCATGACCTTACAGAACTAAAGGAGTAACAGCAATGCTAGAATTTTTGGCAAAAGCTTAAATGTATCTCCCCTATTGCTTTGCATGTCACCATTTCTGTAACACAACTATCAATCATAATTTAAGGATTTAATACATCACATAAATTTATAAAAAGAAACTGAAATATGCTTCCATTTCTGAGCAGTTCTCATCTCTATTGGAGAAGAGCTTGATCACACTTACATACAAGCTAATTTTTGATATAGTTTATTAATTCTGCAGTTCAGCTTCAGATATCTGCATTCCAGATGAATATTAAGTTGAACGATCCTCATTCTTATAGCAAAACACAAGTTATAACATGGAAAGAAACGCAATGGTTCAAAGAATAGAAGAGTTTGATATGTGAAGGTGGGACAACCATCAAACACTACCCCCCAGCTTGACTTCCCACCTGAAACTGAACATTGCTCACTCTACAACTTGGGTAGTTTTAGCAGGGAACATATTTGCCTTTAAGTTACAACAGTTCACAGCATACAATGCTTGGGTAAAACAGAAACAATAGCACTTCCTTAACACAGTGAGTAGTAGACCACCACAATTCAACATTCACTGCCACCCAGCTTCAGCCTTTGCTGCAGAGCTCAACTGCTTGTGCAAGTTAGAAGACAGAAAAAAGTTTAATAGAACATATTTAGTAACATCAGCTGCAGCATCCCAATTTTAAGACTCCTTTGCATATATTAGCTATTTGTAAATGTGATGGCCAAATATTAAACATCACTGAAACCAACATTACATTTATCATCGAAGAGTAGAAAATTACCATTATGATCTTTTCTCTGCAAATTTTAATATTCCACAACCAGCTATTAGCGCTCTCTGATGCAAAATATTCAACTAAAACAACTAGGCTGTGAAATGTTGTTATTTTACAAATTTGGAAAAACTGAAATGAGCCTGTACTGTTTCCAGCTTTGTGGTATACACGCACATCATCTACAGAGCAAAATAATTTAAAATTGACCCTGCTAAAAGCATGACTGGTCTCTCAGGTATGTTTAAACACAAAAATTCAAGTGAAAAAATGAAATTAAGATGGCACATTATTGGTAATGTCTATACCCATGTATGAGCAGAGGATGGTAATGACCCACACAAAGACAAAAGAGCAGGTGGAATAGAAATTTTCTGTTTTGCACAAAGCATATACATAACCTCTGAGTCGGAACTGATCTTGTTCAGTCTTATCAAAGATAGACAAAATGATCAGGCTCTCTTTCAGGACTTGGCTTTCCAGTGAAGACAAAAATATTACTATGAACTTTCCTATCCTACTTCTCACTTTAGTAACAAAAAGTTATTAAACCAGTAGTGTCTACAGCATCAGATTTGTTTTCCTGATCTTTATGCATAGAAGGCTGTGAAAACTATCAATACTTCTCTCTCTCCTGAAGGATAACTGGCATAATTTAAGATGAAATATAAATAAACTATAGGGAATTCAGTAATGTACTCCTTATGAAAGGAACTGTGGGTGTTTAGTCTAGTTAGTACTGTAGTAATTTACAGCTTTCTGCTTTTATGTACCAAATGGCATTTTCCTCCTTAGATCCTAGTGCCAAAAAAAAAAAAATCTATTTTTTCATTCCAAACATTTAGCAGTATTATACAATGCAGACATATGTATAGCTGCCAGTCTTGCAGAATAAATTCAAGCGACAAATACTTCACATCCAACATGGAAGCAACTTCCTCTGCAAAAACTTATTCTACAAACAATTCATTCCACCCACCAAAAAAAAAAAAAACCAAACTAAAAAACCACAACTGATTATAACTTTCATTGTTGCATGGCATAAAAATACAAAAATAATCAGCTTCTATAAAATAATTATTTGCATCTCTTAGTTCCATTTCGCTCATGCACATATAAGACATGAGTTCCTGTCAGGGAAAGGTGATGCAACCCTGGTAGGATCACTGTAGGAATCACATAGCTGTGGAGACAGTGCCATCGTGAAACCCTGAGTCAGAAAATCTGAAAATAAAAAGTCTGCAATACAGGAGCATTCTCATTGCTCTAACTTCTTAAAGAACAAAAAACCAAAACAACGCCAACACATAAACAAAAACAAACAAACAAACCCTCAAAAAACAACAAAAAAGAGACGGAAATGGAAGTAATTTCATTAAAAGTCTCTTCCATTTAATTTGTGTCTTTCACATTTACTGTAATAGGTCTGTGGGATGGGGTTAGCTCATGCAGACAAAGAATCTTCAGAATATTTGAAAGATACCTCAAGTATGAAAATATTTATATACAGTGTTTTCCCATGTTTCCTTTTTATCCTGAAGCAAACGTGACCGACCTTAAAAACAGGAACTGTAGGCTAGGGGGTCTTTACCAAATCCAAAGGGAGACAGATCTTTTCCTATATGATTTCACATAGATAAGATCCATTGAGTTTCAAGCAGCACATGACTTTGAACAGCACTGAAAGACTCTGCAAACATCACTTTCTCCGAGACAGGTTTAGAGCAAAAGTTTTTTCTCAACAGTTACAACCATCTAATAGAATATCATTAGAATCTGCCCCTTTTCACTGGATACTGCCTTCCCTCTCTTTTCATTTATGTTTTATGTTCCTTAATCAGTCAAATCCTCTACTAGAGGTAATTAAAGAATTTACATATGGGTTTCCTGGGACAGTAGAGGCAAAAATGAATATAGCTAAATGCCTTTCTAGGACACTTAGGAGCTTAAATTGGGAAAATAAAATGAAGGGCTAAAAATGAAGGAGAGATTTAACTGTTTAAGTTGGTCTGACCAGCTTAGTGACTAACAGACAGGTATCCTCAGTTAGAAGGTGGCAAAGAATCAGCAGATAGTTTGTCTCTACTCTTGCTCTTCAAATAGTGTCTCTCTACATTAAAAGACAGAATGAAAGCTATCTATAAAATGTAAGAGCTCTCCCAAAAACATGTCTTTGTATATAGATGTAGTGACTCATTTGAGCCATACTGTTCCAGAGAGGAGATGCATTTCACAACATGAGCTGCCCCTCAGCACTGCTACTTGATCTGGTGAACGGAAACATACGTAAATAGTAGCAAAAGAAACATCTCTTTTGCAGTAGACAAACAGACTGGAATGGATGTTGCAGGTGGCATACAATGCTGGGAAAGTAACTTGAAGTTACAAAGCATGAAATGAAAACACTTACTAAGGTTCCTCACACACAGCCTCATTTCTCAATTTTACGCAAATTTTTGTTGCATTCTTCTGTTTTGGTCTAATTCAGATGAATTCAACTTGTGTAGGAAACAAGCTAATAAAATTTCACCAGTGTTCTTGCATTCAACAGGAGCCTAACATGCTATTTTTAAGAGTTTGCCTGCTTAGGTACTTCCTTTTCTGTCATTATTATCTCCAATACTTTCTTCTCTTAAGTTAGAAGAGACAGGGTAAGGCTCACTAAATTTTTTACATGATTAGTAATCCAATTCTTTCCTTGAGTTATTTTTTCCTCTATAGATTACAACCGTTATTACAATATTCCAACATTTCATCTTTTTCCAGGTTTCCTTATTGCTTAATGTAAAATGTGCTTCTTTGATAGTCTAACTATGGTTTAGACTTGTGTACACATTTTTATCTTTCTTTCTCTTTTATCAAGTGTCTGTCTTATTTAATTCTCTGACTATACATCCTAATGATTTTTAAATGTTCTCTACTTTTGTACACTCTTGGATCCAATTCCATATTTTTTGCAGTACTTATTTTATTGGAAAAGAATTTTATGAAGAAGTAAAAAGTACTCAACTGATCTATGTCATGCATTCATCACTTCTTGAAATTTTGCCCCAGTTTTTGATTTTGAACATACCCTAAATCACATTTTATGAGCAGACAGCTCAGATCCATTTGGTGAAGGGTGATCTGCTTGCACACACACAGACCCATTCTCAGAAATCTCTTTTTCTTTTGTGGGTTTTTTTTTTTGAGTCCTTTTATTATTTACAAATGTTGACCTAATTATCTGGCCTGTCCAGCAAAACAAATATTATTTTTTAAGCCTGTTTCCACTACTGCAAGCACTTTCAATTTAGCAAGCAGTTTTGTCTGAGAAGGAAATCAGCTTGGACAAAATAATATTCAAAAGTCCCAGCAATTAACCACCTTTTCTTTTAAAAACATTGTCAATCAATGTTCCTTTCTGTATCGCTAACACAAAAATGTTAAAACAACAGAAGCGTGATAACTTATCAAGCAATTAAACTGCCTAGTAATTTTTTCTTCTGCTATGATTTGAGAGAAGCAAATGTCCATTTTCCTCTTGAATTCTGAAGAGACTTAAGTATGTACACTGCTTTTAAAATGTTTTTAGAATACACAAATCAGTCTAAATCCAAGTGGAAAGCCCACTGACAGTGTTCGGTTAAATTTTTCCTAATTCAATTCAAATATAAAAATCTCCTAACACCAACAGTCTATCCTTAAAAAAATTCTTGACAGGGATCTCTTGACTTTGTACACACCAGAAATGTCAGGCCTGACATCTAGCATTTTGGTGCTAGACCCATTAAAATGGAAAACTAGCACGAACATTAGCAGATATGTCTAAGCTGTTAATGCTGTTTTCTCGTCCCCCCTAACAAATGTACAATTTGTTGGCTAAATCAGACTCCTGAAGTCATGGCCTCGACTGTCTATAATATTTACTACTACCAAACAGTACATTTGCATTAGCAACTACAGAAAAATTGTTAATAAAAGCAATGAATAAAAAAATGCCTGCTGCATGCTTAGAGGAAAATGCTTTGCAAAATATTAGTTGCAAAGTAAGTGAACTCTTCCTAATAGTATCACACCCTTGTAGAATCAGCATTTCCTTTAAAAGCATTACCAGTAGCTATGACATTCTTGAACTTGGCTGCAGCTATAACATTGAAGTAATACATTTACTGGTTTTAAAAACACTTTACAGAATGAAGACATTAGATTTTGCCTAATATATATACCATACTTTGTTTTAAAATATTCACATAACCCACGAACTTGAAGTTTAACCAAGTTGTGTATGGAATTTTCATCAACTTTCATAGTATACTTTCTTTTGAGCAATTCCCAAAACACAGCTCAGCAAGCCCTGAACTGCTCATTGAAGCAGATCAGTGTTCCACCTAAGACCATTAAAAGATTAAAATACATAAAATATGTGCTGTTAAAGAGTTGAAAAAATGTTATACACCACTGCATTTCTCACAATTGAAACAAACTGAAGCTCTGCTACACAGGTCAGCTGAAATCAGGTTATTTATATGTTTTTATCCTTTTTAATGTTGCTTTTAAAAGAAAGAGTTAACAGCTTTATTCAGCATGGAATGCTAAGTGTTTATGCAGTAGTCTCCCTTAAATGGGGGACACATCCTCAGCTGCCACAAAGTGGTACTTAACACATTGCTATGTTTTCTCAAGTAGAAGGAAAAACCAACAACCAAGTTGTGTATTTTTTTTTCCTTAAGTGACTGAGTGATGCTGAACTTATTTCACAGCATGATAATTAATCAGTCTAGAAACACCACACTAAGTCAACATGTGCTAACCTACAAAAATGGAAATTCAGTCACTGTATTTGGAAGACTCAAGTCTTTGTTCACACAAACGGTTGCACTCCCTAAAGCAGATGTTCCCAAACCGTACTATTCAAGACACTTTATTTTATGTATGTGGTAGGCATTAGGAGCCACCCCTTCTGATGTGGGGTTGGGAAAGAAAGAAGGGAAAAAGAGAAAATAAAAATAAATCTAAAAAAAAAAAAAGTCAGAAGCAGTCACAACCACTATGCACTGAACATTCATTCCCTTAAAGCCTACAAGCATGTGTGTGCTTATTGCTCAAAATACTTCCATCAGGCTCCCAGATTTAGAGAATGTAAAAGGAATACAAAATGAGATTTATATGGGAGTTGAAAAGCAAGTAGCTATTTTTGAGATCAAAAAGTAGGCAAAAAGCTATAGGGCTACAAACTGTTGAATGAGGAATAAACTATTATTACTGTGTCAGAGAGTCAATGGTATCTATATGCTGGGTGTCAGTTTCTGTGCTGCTAATACATCAGTGGTAGTTCTCAATTTAAAGCAGAGACAGGAGTTGAGAAAAAAACAACCCTGAGGAAGGACTGCACATGACATATTTATAATGCAGCAGAACAGCAATTAGTGTGCAGTGCTTTTATGGTTAGCCAGTTGTACCCATTTACCTGATAATGGAATTTTAGCTCGGGCCTTTTTTTTTAAACACACAAAAGGAATAAAACTTTACTTTTGCTTTTATCTTCTACTTTAAAACAGAAAAGTCAATCTCAGGAAATATGGAGTTGTTCAAATTTCTAAACTCTCATTCGGGCTTTGAAGCTTAACAACCACATACCAAACCATATATTGCTTGTGGTTTCAAGACTTAGAGGCAATGAACTCTCGTTCCCTAACTATCACAGAGATGACAGTCACCTGCTGAATCACCAAAACCGTATGTTGGCACACACACATTCCTTCCGAGCTATCTTCCATTCAGCTGCTTGTCTGGGTACATCTTCCTTGCTTCCACATCACTAGGTATAACTTATAGCATTTTTGCCACCTGATAGCATACTAACCAGGAATTCGTATTTGTATTGCCATCCCTCTGAAGGATCAGCTACAAACCACAAAATTATATATATTAGTCTCCACCTGTTTAAAAAGTTTCCCATCAAACAGGTCCAGAAAGCATATTAGCATTTCAACAACTTTTAATGTGATCAAATCAACAGCCTGGTCTCTGGGAAGATACTACATATAGCACCATACAGAGCATGATGACATCAAAGCAAAATTAAGAGCAGCTGTGAGGAAAAGAAGGAATTGTTTTTTCTAGGCACATCTCTTACCATTTTCTGATAAAAGTACACCAAACAATAAATGGCATAAGCAAGGAGGACACAGGGCTATCCTGATCTTTTCTTCCAAAAATGCAAAATATGGCAAATTGAAAAAAAATAATTAACAAAGGAAAGGTATCATCCTTCAGTTTGTAACTTTGACATAGACACCAAGAGGGAAAACCAAATTCACTGAAACTGAATACTTCAGTGCAAAAGCTAGAAGATGTAACAACGAAATTTGATGGGGAGGCCAGAATATTTGACCAGTCAGGCCATGGACTTACTCCAGCCAATTCCTACTTTATGTGATCAGTTAGGATTTGTCTTGAGGGGCCAAGTATGTATGTCTTTCAGCTTATTAGATGTTATACAATGTCACACATAAAGTGTGCAGTACTGGAAAATTCAAAAGGCACATGGGTTGAATTTCAAGAGGCAATTATTCAGAGGAAAAAAATGAGCATCTCTTTGTTCAATTAAAAACAGAGTTTAGCATGCATCACTGAGGGCAACTAATTCCTATTTGTAGGTTCCCTTTAATGTTCACAGCTGCCAGGCACCAAGCCTGCATTTTCTTAAGGCAGTTTCAGATAAACTGTAAGAACTAGAATACAGTTACTTCATTTAAGTTTCTAGAATAGCTGTGGTAAAGCTTCATCATTAACATAATTGCATCACTGCACTGAGGAGCAGGAATTCCAAGCAGACTTTTCCCAGGATATGTTTAACAATACATTACCTGAAACTCTCAAGAGCACTTTTGAAATTCATTATTTTTACCATTTCCAGATTCTCTTAAAACAACAACAACAACAACAAAGTAATTTATAAATAAATCAATTACCACAACTGAGCTCTGGTAACTAGAACTAGCTTCTAGTTATCTAGCTAGATTTCCAAGACAATTCACAAAGCAATCATTTTTTAAGTAGGTTAGTACTCTTTTAAAGCATGTACAGAACAGAAACTGTTTTAACAGTTGACGTTTTTGTTTACTCAGGAAAAATAAACAGTATTATAACTGGCTAGAACTGTAAAAACCTACAGAGCTCAATCATACAAGCGTGTCTTATTTCGTGTTTGATTTTATCTGTACTCTGACAAGGAAAAACTAGGGCATTTCTCCTATTGATAAGGAAAACTGCTGAGTCATAAAGGCACAGGCAGCAGTAAAAGCTATACCAGTATTAATAGGTTATTTTTAATATATTTAAATAGATAGGTATATGTTTAAATAAATATGTATAAACATGTTTAATAGATTGTTTTTAATTTGTAGTCATACTGAAGCCTTAAAAAACCAGGATATATTTTTAAGGTCATAGCCAAGCAAACCATACTTCTACAGCTTCAGATGGATGAATCATGATGCCCATGCAAGACAGATGTTGAGAGCCTGGTGCTACCTCTAGTTATACTTCTCCACTCAAACTGTCGTTGGAGAAGGGATCGACAGTTACAGTGATTTGCATAACAAAAACAAAAAGCTCCAAATCTTATTATATTTAGGTTCTGTAGTATAGTAATAAAAACACTAGCAAAGACTACAAGACTCAGAATGCTAGAGAAGCAGCAGCGCTTCCTGAGGCTAGGGATCTTATCTTGCTACCTATTCTGGATTTGAATGTCTAACACTAACAGCGTCAAATTCCAGAACATTTACGTTATTAGAATAGGACAGAGTATATTTTAGGCTCTGATCTTGCAAACAGAAGAGTCAAGAATCCAGAGCAAAGCCCAGAACCATATGCTTAAAACTAATCTCCCTATTAACAATGGGCTATGGAGAAAAAACAAATGCTCTGCATACTGGGACAGGGTTTTCAAGAAATTTTACAACAGCTTTGTGAAACATAAGAGGCTCCTACACTGACATTGCATTTACCTTTGATTAAAGAATACACATAGGGCAGAGAAGAGATAACTTTTCATTTGTTTTCCTTTCAAAGGGAGTTCTAACAATGATTAACATTCATTGCTGAAATACTGCAGTGTAACAGCAAAAGCAAATCCAAAGAACACATTAACTATTAGCATTTGTACATGGTTTCTTCTCTTTGTCCTACAAATACATTGACATATTAAGCTCTTACTCTGTGATATAAACAGAATCTTCAGTTTTAGATGTTCAGTTTGGGTTACATTGAATCTCAGTTGCATCAATCTATAGGTGTACAGAGCTGCCCAACTGCATTAGATGTCTAGTGACACAGCACTCCTAAAAATAAAATGTTTCTCAGCAAGCTAAGAATGAGTATGTAACAGTGAAAACATAGACATTTTGAGATTTAAAGTGATGTCACAGCTACATGGCTTTAATCATCATTTTTGAAGATCAGAATTTAGGACTTCACAGCCTAAATCCTTACTTATCTTGTGTTACGTAAAACACAGTCTAAAATAGGCTGCAGCAGACAGCCAGAAATGCTCAATATGAACCTCGGGGGATTGTGGACAGTGGGGGAGGTCAGGGGGGATAAAAAAAAAGATAAGTACTGCAGTGTGAAAGAACAAGCATGGATTAGGAAATAACTTGAATAGTATGATAGCCTTACACTGAAATAACTATACAATTCCAAGGTTCACTTTTCATAATAATTTTGGATTGGGGCCAGGGGGAAAGCCAGTACAAAAGGAAACAAAAGGTTTGTTTGGGTTGGTTTCTTTTTTACCTTTTTTTTTGTCCTCCAACTCTCAGATAAGATTTTAAGCAGCTTCTTCAAAACTGTGAAAATTAATTCATATGGTATAAAACACTGAATACAAGAAAGCTAACTAGACAGAGAACAACTTAACTTCCAAGGTTGAAAAACAAGTAAATTTAAACCTGAATAATATTTTAACAGGATGATGTATCTGCTAGAAAAATCATCAAGACATGTCGTGGATTCTCCATTTAACTTCTCATAAAAATCAGATGGTGTTCTGCAAAAACCTCAGTCTCTCAAATTATGGCGTATTTTCAACCTTGGGAGTACAAAAACAGCTCAAGACAGAGCCATGAGTCAAATACTACCTGTCAAGCCCACTAGAAACTGCTGGCAACACTAAATTCCTATACAGCATCAACATAAACACCCAAAAGCAGTAAGCGTAGCATGACTCCACTTCTCTAGAGGGCATTAGGTTTTCCTGAGGTGGGGGTGAAGAGTGACTATGAATGCAGCAGTAGGAGCAGGGAGAGGAGGTAACATAAAAGGGGAAGGCACGCTTTCCAAAAAAACACAAGGAAAGCTGTGTTAGACAGACACAGCAGGTAAATATAGTAACTGTGTGAAATAAAAGCAAGTCAGGACAGATATTCTGTATTATTCTGGTCTTACTGGGCTGTGTTTTAATCATTTGGTTTGTACTTTCAGGTTTCTGTTACAGACCACCACCAGACAGTTTGCAGAAAGGCTGGGTATATCTGCTAGATCAGAGATATCACTGCCCTTCTCAACATGACAGAATAAATACACTGTTTGCCACCTTGCCTGTCTTTCCCATTTGTATACCTTAGCCACACTCTCCAGAGAAGGAACTACATGCAATCTCTTCTCTCCAGTACACAGTATGATAAACAGAGGGCATCACAGGAAAAAATACAGTATCAAAGAATATATTTTATGTGATGATATTGAGTGCATTGCAAATTTGAAGTTTGTTATGCCAAGGAATGTGCGCTAATGATACTACGAAGTAAAAAAGGGCAATACAAACTTATGGGGAAAAAAACCCCACTTAGTTATTTTGTTATTGCTGTGCTTGCCAGAATCACTTGCGTACAACATAAGAAATCAATTCAAAACTAATGTTGAGCAGAAACTTTCTTCTATAAATGCAGAATGCTGTCCAATAAGCAAGATGGAAAAAACCTCATATTTTAAACCACAGGAATTCTTAGTGAAGTGGATGAAAGGATAATTAATTAGCAACATGTTGAATTTTGTTTCTAATGTATTGATATGCACACATAGCACAGCTACTTCATTTTAGATTCTGCAAGTATATTCTCAATATACTTTTAGAAAGAAAAATCATGCACCTAACACTAAAAAAAGTGATTAGTTACAGAAACTCTACTTTTAACCCTTTAATCTGTTTCACCAAAACCCTGAGAAAAATCTGTAATAAATGTTTTTCCTTACTGCAATGAAGTATTTAAGTGGTTATCAATTGATCATATAAGGGATAAAGGAAGAGGCAAAAGGGCTTTTTCCTTTTGTATGCATGAAGAACACAGTCTATGCCTAAATGATTATCCAGTTGTGCTCCAGATGCTAAGCTCACACTAACCTGCATCCACACAAAGAGCTGTTGCCCCATATTCCACTGTACATTTTTCACTGCTGAATGCACACATGCATGGGCACTTAGCATCAAAATGGACTGAAATAATACCAGGACAACACAAAGTCTTCAATGATTGTCAGCAGACACCTGCCTGATTTATCCTAGTCTCTTAAAAATAAAAAGCTTGCCTTAAGCCACTTTCAGAAAGTATCTTACATGCACAAAATAAACACTCCAGTGGTGATTTAAGCTAACCTGCTTGACTTTAAGGATTGCTAATCCACTTGAGTACAGACAGGTAGCACTGCACTGTTGAGAAGCGACACCACCCTAAATCACTTCTTAGCTTTGACTCACCACACAAGACTTTATAAAGAAACAGACTTGAGATGTTATTTTAAGCCACTACTGAAATTTCCTTCTTCAGTACAAGGTCAAATTTAAACATATAAAAGCACACCAGAGTGCCTGGCATGGGGATGCAGAAAGCCTTCTGACACCATGTGGATGTGAGACTAACCTGACTACACAAAACTAGAGTATCTAAAGGGTCCCTTTGCAGCACTGTAACTTCACTAATAAATTACAACAATTGAAAGCAACTGCTAAACAGAATACAATCACCAAAACAAGAAAATAAGATGTTTTGAAATTGTGGAAGAGAAAAAGTATGTACACTTATTTTACTACAACCTGAAATGTGGCAAGCATGCAGAAGTCTACTACATTTCAGCAGACACTACAGAAGCACTCACCTGTCTTCAGCTCCGAAGAACATTCTGTACCATTTTAATGACTAGGGTCAGGGGAAGACGCTTTTTTACTGGTAGGGTTTTTTTGATAGATATAGATATATATATACACACACACACACACACACACACACACTACCTGCACTCATTCTTAGCTTTGAAAGTAACAACAAAAGAAACCTCGTAGACATTTAAGTGAGGCACATTCAAATTGATGTAACTTTTCGAGATGTCTTTCACAAAACATTTCTTTTTTTCACCCCAGACTTCCGCCTTCAGAAAACAGACATTCACTCTAGATTATTTAAACTTGGAAAAATGCAAGTGTTTTCTTTGAAAAAAATATCTATTGTTACAGCAAAAACGTGGGTTTCCTTTCAAGCAAGATCATATGATTACGCGTTTATATTTTACTTTCCGCAGGAATTTACACACCCCCCATTTGCATCCTGTTATTCATTTAGCGTTTCCCTTTACTTCAGCATGCTGCCTTAATAAAGTGGAGCAGTTGGCTCAGTGTAAGCACTCAAGATGACAATCAGAGCTCACTCTTGCATGTGTCAGATTTATTCTACAGGGTTTTCCGTGTATATCCAACTACACCAAACACTCCTTCAAAAAAGCCATCCTGAGAACCACTGCATAGACAGACCATGAAAATCTCACCCAGGGATTTTAAGGGTTTTTTTGTTCATTCTGTTATTCAAGGCACTAATTTTTCTTTTGGTAAGGTGAATTTCACTGAAAAAGATTCCATGTTATTTAAGAACATTAGCATAAAAGACCCAATTTTCACTACTGTCTTTGCCGTAGTCCTAAATTGGTTACTCTTGTTTAACTTCCCTGAAGTAATTGATGTTAGTCTTTAAACACCTTGAGATGGAGAGTAATGACTAACCTGTTTTGTAGTCCTACAGTTCAAAAGCCTGAAGAGAAGCAGTAAGAAGATTGTTTCTGCTAAAAAAATGTTGACTTCCGCTGGAGCTACTCTATCTGAAGTTATAAATTAAACTTGCTTCACTTTACACTGTTCAAAATGTCTTGCACAAGGTAAGAAACATCAGATTATTTATCTTTTCAAATTTACCAGGCTTTTTTAGAATATGAAGACTAAAGGAAAAACATTCTCTTGTAATGCACTCCTGTATATGCATTTGTTGCTTGAAAAGTCCTTTCCTACAAGGTAAATCCAAATTCGAGTCCTTAATTCATTATAACACCACTAAATGTCCTATATTCTTCAGCTGTGATCCACCATGGTAGCATTAGCTACAAATGTTGCCTGAAATTGATACAAGCCTAGTGCTATGCTACTAAGTTTAAAACACAGGTTGTGCTTCAATTCTAGATCCTCAGAAGTTAAACTGCAACCTGAAACACAAAGAAAACTTCTCTACCATTAATGCACATCTAATTCATCATCACTCTAAATGGCTGAAAGCTAATATCATATTCAAATTAAAACAAGTACCTGATGTAAATTTTGGTGTGAAGGAATTTTGAATGTCTCTTTCCAGCTAAAGCCATGATTTTTTTTTTCCTATACAGACCCTTTATTCCAGGACCCTCAAAGTACAAACTGAAGGGAAGGGGACGGGAAAATAAAAATAAAGGACTTCCACTGCATGAGAAATTGAGATGAAAAACTGATATTTGTTATTATTATTCCATCTCAAGTAAGACAAAAACTTGCAATATTGGATTTATTTCAGAAAACATAATTTAAAAGCCAGACAAGACACATTTCATTGAGACTAGAACTACTTCCGTTTACCAAGAGAGCAAAACCAAGCAAATAATTTATTTTAAAGCAGCGTATCTGAGATATCTTGCAAAGATTTTCATGAAACTGATACACCAAAAGAACAGTCTCATTTGATAGGAGAAAATATTTTCATGTGAAAAAGCACTAATAGAAATATTTGATCAACTCTAACCGTAGATTCCATACTAAGAATTGTCCTGAATAAGCACAGAAATCAAGACACTAGCTTATATTCTACAAGCAATAAAACACAGAATATGAATTTATGAGCATTAATAAACTGAAGTCAGTTGACAGAATAAATGTTCTGTATTCCTGCAGAAAAAACGTGGAACCATCTTAGGTTTCTTCAGTCCTTTCATCCATGTTATAGAGGTTGAAACACTAAATCTTAAACTAATGAGAACAGAGGTTATTTTAATGTCCAGAAAACAACTTGAAATTTAATATCAACTCCATTGCAATCAAAATTCTTGATCAGTCGATTTTCATCTTCAATATAATATCGTAAAATCTCACTGATTGGTAAAACAAAAGGACAATTAATTAAATAAAAGTTTCTTGCTTTATTCCATCAATGAAAAGGACCAGACTATTTCTGCCTTTGAAATAACTGGCATAAAACCAGCCAGCCCATCTCACCCTATAGAGCAGCTCAGGTAGCGAAGGAACGGAGTAGGACTCTTTGGCCAGCTCTGAGGTGGCCAAGGACTCAACACTTCTGGCCTCATGAATACTCCAGTGCTTCTGTATTACCTTTGCCAGGGCTGGGGTCAGTGACAACCTGCCCACACAACTGGAGAACCTTAGATGTCGTCTTAATACCTCATGTCCTGCAATAATCAGGGCTTGGGCCCAGGAAAGACTTTGCCTCTATTCTCTAAAAGTCACCTTTGCAATAAACTATGGGAAGAAGCACCAATAACTACTTTATATCAAAGCAAAGTCAGTTTTGATGCATCATTAAGCAAAACATATAGCTGCTAGGAAATCATATGACATTTTGAAAAGTAATAGTTTTATGGAGGCAATTTTCAGAAGAGGAAAAGAGAAATCTCTTGGGTATCTTTGCTAGTCTGGTGAGAAGGACTGGAGGACTCATTAAAGGTAGTATCACTCCCTAATGCAAAGCTTTGAAAGACTGGCAACCTAAGTGAAATATAAGTAGTTACATTTGGTTTCAAGAAACTGGAAAGCTTACTTTATACAGTTCCATTGTATATATCCACACAACTGGAGGTTCCATTAAAATCCAGATAAATTTAACAATTTTAAGTACTTGAACAGCTGAAATCAACATACAGTATAAACTGAATTTTACAAGCAGTTCAAAACCAAATAAATTCCCAAAGCTTACCATCAAAAAAACTTTTGGCTCTCAGGTAACTGACACTAAGCCTGAGCACAGACAGCTTGTCCAATTTGGCGATAACATCTTGAGGGAAAGGCAGAAGGCTGGCCAAGCGGTCCAGCTCTGCATTCAAGCGGTCCCTGTGTCTCTTGGATGGATTGGACTTGACTCCTTCAGCTGGGGATGGCTTTACTCTGTGGCAAAAAAACAACACAATATAAATGCAAGTTCCTTTCTAAAATGAATGCAAATACTCACCAAGCCTAAGGTTACAAATTGTCTCAAACTTTAACAGCCAAAATGTTTTCCCAAGTGATTTTGTTTCCCATCAGAAAAGAAAAATTAGCCTACCATGGCTTAACCTCACCTGCAACACACACAGTGTTAAACGAAGCAGTTTGAGCTAGAACCTACATTTGAACATTCAATTAACACTTGAAACCTTTGAGATTAAGCATTTTCTATAAAAAGCTTTATACACTTTCAGTTAAATGTCACTTATTCTTCCAAATGTTATTATAATAAACAATACATATTATATCTATAATAATTATTATAATAAATGATTCAGTCACATTTAGTAATATTTGTGTACAAATACATTTCACAGTACACTTTTCCACTTCCATGATTATTTCTCACAGATGTCCTTCATTTTTGTCAATGTTTGGCATAGGCTATTTTCAATTGTATACAACAAAAGTTTTAGTACCTTGATGGATGATGAAGGATCCAAAACTGCACAAAAATCCCCATGACATACAGCTCAGTCAGCATGTAAAATCTTTGTAGCAAACGCTGTTGAGTTCATCCTTTAAGTCACCTCTCAGCTGAAGGCATTTCATTTGAGTACAGCATGGTACAAATGCATACATTTGTACCTTACAAAGAACAATTTTAAAAGCTTTCTGCTACAAATTACATAATGAAGTTTTTATAAGCTTGCTATTTTCTGTTCATATCCACCCTAAGCTCCAATTCCAGATACCTGGGTACTCATACCTTCCCATGTACACAGAAGTCTGGGAACAGGTTTACCCTACTCACTTGAATTACAGTTAGTCATTAATAGCCAATACTGAAAATAAATAATTTTATCTGCACAAGCCAGGGCAAATTTTATTATCTTTATTAAACATTTTTCTAATTAAAAAGGGATTCAGTCTCACTTTTCCACTACTGCAGTTCTATACGAGATCTGCAGCAGTTATCAATTTGTGCTGCTCTCAAAGGAATGTTGGTTCTGCACTATTCATCACTTGAAAATACTGAGCATAAAGACATTCAGCAGCTAATTTCTTCAGTATTTAATTTAGTCTGCTTCCAACTGTCACCCTTACATCAATTTTACGGTAAGAAATTGCAAAAGAGCCAATAGTTATTTTTGCCACTGCTTAAAGTAAACCATACAGAAAAACAATTTCATCTTGCATTTCCAGCCAAATGAGGACTGATAGAGTGAACATTCTTATTTTTAGCTTATTTTTACTTTATGTTTCAATGACTCTTCTTGCTAGTTTAAATTCAAGCCTTTCTTTTTACAGCCATTGTTTATTCAAGTGTCACTCGTCAATAACTTGCACGTAAGCCTGGTTGGCTGTCACCAGCACCATGACTGTCCTTTTGCACATTAAAGAAGGCACACACCTTATGTAGGGCCTGGAAACACGAAAGTGCCATAATACAAAATGCTGTCAATAGACAGATATAATATATCAGCAGCAATTACTTACTGCCTAGATGGATAAAGTTACACTTGCTGCAGGGTAAATATTGCCTAGGACAGAGTTTTAGAAGAGCTTTATCCTAAAAACATTGGAAAAAAAGTGGGCAAAACTAATGAAAGAATTTTCATATTTCTTCATTCTCTTGAAAAAAACATAGGTTTATCAACAGCCATGGATTACATACTAACTATTTGGTTAGATGTCTGCTCTGTCACAAGTTCCAAGTTTAATACCAGCAGTTCACCATATTCCCAAGTGAATATTAAATTTTAAATAATTTAGCAAAACTTTTTTCATATTCTCTTATGCTTGCAGAATATTAACCTGTACAAGACATGTGATTACACATTTTAAATATAACCTTAATAAAATACGGTTCAAAATCGCAAAACATTAGCAGTAAATTAGAAGTTATTTCTTATTTTATGTATTAGACTGCTATAAATGTCTGAATAATAAATTCCAACCTTTAAGCAAGTACCAGTTGTATAACAATCAGTGAACAGCTATCTAATATCAAATCAAACTGGTCTGCTCCTGAAAAGTGGAGGACCCCAGAGAAACCATTCAACAGACACAAACTTTTTGAACAAAATCAGAACTAAATAACAGACTATTTTAGCAACTGTTCTCTGATTTGCTTTAAAGTTGCAATTTGACAAAGTAGTTGAAACTACATGCAACTGTGTAGACATCTCATGAGGTTGTCTGTTAGATCTGGTTGTTTTTCTGATTTACATTGACTTTAATGAGTTCTCTTTTTTTTTCTTTTAACTAATTCAAAGCATTTCTGAATATTAAGTTACTAGTATTTGCAGAACAAATCTTGCCATATTCTCTCCCTCCAAATCAAACACTGATTATTCCTAATTTTTCCCTTTGTCATCCAACTAAAATCATTTATAGAAAAATGGATCCTTCATTGACAAAGGGAATAAGGGCAGAAGTACCAGGAACATGAGCGGCAAGTTAAACCATTTTCCATCCACTTATATAAACTCTCGATGCTAAAGACAGCTCTAGCTTCACTGCAGAAAATTATCTCCAAAGCAAATTACATGCCATGTCAAGATTAAATATATGCATGTGCTTTTATTTAAAAGAAAAAAAATTGATTTATTTTAAGCTGATCTTTCAGTTCTTAATCTTTTACCTTCCACAGGAAATCTGAATTCCCTAATCAAAGGCCAGAGGTCTCTGCACACTCAGTTACAACCCCTATCATCCAACAGCTGCAAGACAAGCAAGACCACTTAATTTTTGATTTATCAATTTTAAAGGATTTGCCATCACAACACTAGCTGACTACTGTTTTCACAGATCTGCTACAGCCCACTTAATCAGAAATTTTCACTACATTTGCTTATCATGCACATATATACAGACATTAATATTAAATTATTAAGAAGAAAGTGCACAATTGAGTCTTAATTATTATCAAAAGGCCAAACTCAGTTTCAATATTTATATGCTAGTTTTATTATTTTAAAGGGAAACTGAAGCAGTTTTTGAGAAAACGGAAAGAGACCACAAGTTTATTTTGTTCATAATATGACAACAAACTTGGGGGGAAAAAACAAACAAACAAAACACCTAATAACCAAGCATTGAAAAGCATGAGACCTTATTGACAAGACTGAAGTATGAAACAAAGTCAGAGAATACAAGAATGTGCAAGAGCACTAAAGATAGTGTTTAAAAGACACGTGTAACATACAGCTACACCAAGACTGACATATATAAGAAGTTTATTCTACATGTGAGAACAGCCTTATTGCATCCTTTTTAAATGATAGGTGCAAACTGCTGTTTGTAGCAGATACTGCTTCACACAAAGGAATATTTCAATGTTTATTTTTCTTTTGTGATGAATTTCCTTTTTGAAAGCTTATTCTGGCACTTCTTGTTTGTTTGCCTTGAAAGAATACATAAATAGTTTCAAAGTTTTAAATAAAAATATCTCTGTTCTGCCTTCTAACATTACTAGGACTACTCATCATTAAGTACTCCAGAGGTCTGACTCATTGATTCTAAATGTCATAAATACATTTAAGATAACATAGAAAAAAACCCCTATCATAATTTTTTATTCAGTCCACTAAAGAACGAAGAGATTATGGTTTTTGCATCTGCACAGTATGAAAACATTTAGAACTCCCCACCCCATTCTTTGTCTATTACATTTATCCAGTTATACAAAACAATTCCTATCCAAACACTGGAAATAAGAAAAAACAAATCAGAGCTAGTAGGTGGAAGGACAAAAACTGCAAGTTGGAGCTGTACTTACATAACATCTTTCACCTCATGTTAGAATCTATCTGCAGTAAGACCCACTTCCATAAAAAATTTATCCTTCCTGCTACAACACTAGTATATTAGTTCACTTAATAATCACTAGACAAAAGAAATTCAATCTAGAAAAAAGACAAAAGCAAAAAGCAGGGGCCACCCACTGCTCCCCAAGCCTAAGTGGGGAGTGAAACAGCCCCAGCCCTTCTGCCACCAGGGGGACTCGCAGGGTTCAAATATTGAATAGAGAAGAAATTGAAAGACTCCAGGGTTATTTAGAAAGTGATTTCTGCGGCATATTACAAACAATTGGAGTGCACATGTTTAGCATCTCTTTTTTTTCCCTTACATGGCAAGATAACAAGATGAATTGCAGAAACAGTTGCCTATTATGTTGCCCCATGATTGCTTTTCTTTTTCAGCTGTGATACTAGAACTCCCTACTGAATCAAAAAAAGCACATTTCAACACTTGACACTGTTAGGCAACAGCCTTTGATTCCCTCTCAAGTTCAGTTCTTTACATAGCACATAATAAAAATGGGGAGTTGAAAGAGGGAAGTTTCTTAAGCTGGTTTTGAGTTATCATCATGGCTTTCAGGAGTTATTTGCACCTGAAGCAAGAAGTATTTCTTTTATTTCAATTTTTGTCCATGGCAACTATGGCACTGTATTAGGACATTCTTACATTTCTATAAACTATCTGCCCATCCCCACAGGTTACCAATTATGCTTTATTTAGAGTTACATATATGGGAAACAAAACAATAGCAATATCAACAGAAACAATCTCTTTTATAAACTACAGTAGTTCTAGTAATGTATCATGTAGTAATATCTAGTAATGTTGGGGGTTGAGTTTTTTTGAGTTGGGTTTTGAGGTTTATTTTTAATTGTGCTGAGGGTAGGAAATATTATTATCAACTTCAGACAGATTAGAATGACAGTAGTGTCAAAGCTTTATTAACCATAACTAAGTACATCTTCCTTCCTTCCCTCCCTCTCTCAATCACTTAAAAACTTATTACCTGTCTCACTTTTTTTTTGGCCTAAAGGTGTGGTCTGTAACTAGTTATGTGAGAAATCAGAGCCCTCTGACCCACTAGAAATGTTCTGCAAGGTTGGCCTAACAGAAGCAGCAACCAAAGAGCAAAGGCATTTTGAGAAGAAAAACATAAACATCACATGTGAGATAAATGTTTGCATAAAAATAATTTCCAGTAACCCAAGCAAGGTAGGTTAATAATCAGCCTCCACTTTGATAACTTTTTCAATACGAATACTTTTATTTTGAGAAGAAACTTCTCCCTCTGGTCCTAAAGGGCAAAGTCCCTCAATAGATAAATAGTTGCCATTAGTCATAAAAATCCAAAGGCTTCAAGTTCAACTAATCATAGCAGCTCAGACCACTTATGTAACAAGGAGATACAGGGGAAAGGATTACTTATGTAGACACTACAGTAACGTAAAATAGAAGGTTTCACATCCTCTAGCCAAGGCTAACCAGAAATTAATAGTAAATCAGACATTAAGTGACCTCACCAGGCAAGGCAGAACACCTCATCCTTTCACAATCAGAACTATTTGCCTTTAGCTATTAATAGCCTACAAATGCCACCAATACATTTCATTTCCTCATGAAAAAACCCCATTTTCATTCTTAAAAGTCCAAAGCTACAGTGTGAGTTTAACTAGGTACCTCTACATTTTTAATGAATGGTCAAAAAGGAAAGCACTGCTCTTTTCATAATTAATGCATTTTCTAGCAAGGAAATTTAAAAAAATTGATACATTTTTAGACCTTCTGTGCTAACTTGTAGGGTTACATGCATTCATTCTAAAAATTCCAACCATAAGGAAGCAAGTGCTCAGCTTAATTCCCTTCCCCCACCAAGACAGTTGCCTGCTGTAAATCTAAAACCATATCATTCACAATAGGATTTCATTAAATATTTGTCATTCTCTCCTTTAATGCTTTTGTAGTACTGACATTTATTTTACATCTACAGAAGTACCCCACAAAAATGCGCAGGGATTTTTCGAGCTTTGCTTATTTTTCTTGCAAGTCAGTAGTGTAGCTTTGCTACTTTTTATGACCTATAGATTCTTGACTTTCAGTTGAAAGTGCAAGTTAAGCATCTCCTCTAGCCTGAAAATTCCCCTCTCATGAGAGCAGCCTTTAAAGCGGAGCATACAAAGCTTAGTGTGCAAACCTAAAGCAGGTGCATCGTACAAAATTACTCAAGTACTGAGCTGTTCCCACAGTTTCAGAAAGACAAATTAATAAACAATTAGCCACCATACAGCCAGACTTTTTTCCATCCCCCTCTTTTCACCGGCCTACAGCACTTGGGTTTCTTTTGCACTGCACAAATAAACGCACCTCGTGCAATACCGGGAGAGTTAGAGCTGGGGATTCAGCCCTGCCGGGCAGGCTAAAAACAGCCCTAAACGGGAGGAACTGGTCAAGCCTTTCCCAGCTCCGACCCCGCAGATACACCTGAGCGGTGCGGGGAAGAGGGAGCGCTGCCCCACCCGCGGCCCCACGGGCAGGACCCGCTCCGGCGGGGCGAGCGCGGCCACCGCGCGGAGCCGTCACCTCAGATGCCTCCCAATGTAGGTCAGGCTGCTGCGCCGCGCTGCCGGCACCGCTCCCTGCTTCCACCGCCCCGACCCTCCGCGCCCCGACACTCCCTTCTTTTCTGAGGCGGAGTAAACCCCCTAAAAACAGTAACAATGCGGCCAGTACCCCGCGGCACCCCCTCTCCCGGGCGCCTCTGCACCGCGCTGCCCCACCGTGGCCCCCGCCGGGCCCCCGCGGCGCGGAGCGCGGCCGGACGGCGCGCCCCAGGCAGCCCATTGCCCGCACTCGGCTCCGCGCCTCGCCCCCCGCCCGTCCGCGGGGCCTCTTACATTTTCTGCACAGGTTTCCGCCGCTTGCGACTGGCGTAGGTGACATTGGGGTTCATCCTGCCGCGGGCGCCGCCGGCCGGGGCCGCCGCCCCTCCTGCCCGCCTCGCCCCGGCTGTCGGAGAGGGCGAGCCCCACCGGCGCCGCAGCGTTCGCCTCGCTTCGCCCGCGGGCCCCGGTCCTGCAGCTGCCCGGAACGCGCTCGCTGCTCGCGGTGGCGCCTTCCCCGGGCGGGCGAGGACGGAGGCGGAGGCGCTACGGGGCGGGATCCCAGGTGATCGGCGGCGGCTACACCCACTCGCCGCCCCCGGAGGGCACAGGTATGGGGGCGGTCGGGATTTTCCCGCGGCGGTCGCCCCGCGTCTCCCCGACGAGGCGATGCCGGCTCCCGCTACGGCGGCGGGAGGGTGCACGGCCAGCTCTGCACCCCGGCGCGGCCGCCGTCTGCTGGACGAGCGCCTGTCAGCGTGCGCGGCGCCGGGACCGCCCCGCCCCGCCCGGCCCCGCNGGAGGAGGGGGAAACCCCCGACCCTCTGGTGGCTAACGATGGGTGCGCGGGGGCCTCCCGATTCCAGTGACAGGGAAGGTCATCTCTGAGCGCTCAGGTAGTCCAATAAGAGAAATAATAGTGGAAAACAAAAAATAGATCGTTCAGGTTGGAAGACAAACGACACCAGCTGAGTGGCACGGTGAGGTCCGCCCCCTTTTACCGCCTCCCCGGGGCTGACACCATCACAGCCGCAGGTCGCCCGGCAGAGAAACCCGAAATAACACTCGACAGCCCAAAATAGGGGGTTGTTGGGGGAGAAGCACCGAGCTGCTCCGGGGACAAGGACAGCAGGACACCTGGAGATGGAACGGGAGTCACTGGGGGCAAGGCTGCCTCGCCAAGCACCGGGAGGACCAGTGGGGCTCACTCGCCGAGGGCGCGGCTCATGTCCCATTAGGGGATCAATCCCTGAGTTATCACACTGACATTTTTCAGCTAAACACTTATTTCAAAGGAAAGGAGCAGCATCGGAAAGAGTTAGCACCAAACTGCTGACAAGGAAGGCCGTTCGATGAGAGCCCCGATGCCGCCTTGACCTGCCGCCCCTTCACCCGCCCGTTCTCTCTCTCCGATCCCTTTCGCCGCCGCCGCAGAAGCATCAGAGCTCTTCCCTCCCCCGGAATAACCGCAATAAATTTTGTCTCAGCGCTAAACTTGGGAGCCTGAGAGTCGCTCTGTGTAAACACAGGTTGTTCGCGGTCACGGCTGAGACGAGGGCCGGGAAGAGCTTCCCTTTCTCCCTTTCCGACGCACCCGCGCCCCACGGGGTCGGTCCTGCCACGCCGCCGGAGCGGGACCGCAGCTGCGGGCCCGGCCCCGGCCCCGCGGTTCGTTCCCCCCGCAGCCACCCGTGCCTAGCGGGCGGGAGGCTGAGGCAGTGTCCGTGGTGCTGGCCTGGCTGCCCGTCCGCAGGGTCTGGCCGGGCTGCCAGCATCGCATCAGCGGCGGGGGGCTCGGCCCTTCCCCCGCTGTTTGCTGGAGCCCCGATTAAGACAAGCGTTTGTGGGAGCGGTAGCGGAGGGCCTGGGATTACCGTACGGTGTAAACCTGAGGCTGTGCAAAGCCCGGCCCCCGGCTGCCCCAGGATGAGCGCGGCGCCCGCCCCAGGCACAGCGGCTTCCCCCGCGGCAGCGGCCACGGACCGTCCGGTCCTGTTCGTCCCGTCCTGTCCCGCAAGTCCCATCCGTCCCGTCCCGCCCGCCCCGTCTCGGCCCATCCCGCCCCGCCGCCGGGCGCCTCCGCTGGCGTTCGCAGCGGGCGTTAGGCAGCACAACGCGCTCCTGGTTACCACCTTAATCGCTCGGGTTTAGACTCCTGGGATGCTGTACTAGAGAAAAAGTACTCTGAAGCCACAATATGCAGATGAAATTAAAATTGCCTACGTCTTAACTATGCTAGTGGCCTTGTCAAGCCCCTTGGGGTTCATCAAATGATGTTTTGAAAAAATATGTCTTAAGCAAAAAAAACTTTTGAAAAAATATAGTAAGAGGACCTTATGCCCTACGAGGTTAGTGCTTTGCAGTCACATTCCTGTCCACATTCCTGGCAAAACACCTTTGCAGAGGACGCCAATTCTTTGCTAGCTTCTGTCTCTCCTCAATCCCTTTCCTCTCTTCTCTTGGCTCTCTTCACGAGATCCTATCAACATCCTGGAAAAACAGGCAGGCAACACTGCATATGTCTTACTTCCTTCTCTTCTCCTGTCCTTTTCTTCTTTTCACTTTAGGGCTGAAAGTGGAAATTCATGCATTTTCTTTGCCCCAAACACACCCATCTATCCAAGCACTTAGTTTCTTCCAACCTAAACCTCCCAGTCCCTTTCAGTACTCTTTTCAACCCTAGCCTCTCCCTGCTCACTGGATTCTTTCTCTATCAAGCGTGCTGTGACCAATCCATACAATATAAACTGTTGTTCTGGTTTTGTTCTTTGCTTCACCTACAGTATCTTTGTAAGCTTACAGTCTTTGTTCAAGACTCCTCTCCTTCTAATTTTTAATGTAATTGCTTCCAGTCTGCTTTTTATTTTCTCTGGAGACTTTATTCTTTACTGGACCTCAAGATCCCAACTGTTCCGTGATCTTTTGTGCTACCTACATAGCAGAGAGACACTTGTGTGTATGCTGTCTTATTTGCCAGCTCCAAAGATACTGGGGGTTACATGAAGAAGGAACTAGGCTTTAGCCTCCCATGATAGATTTCATCTCCTAGTTCCCTTCTGGGGCCATGGGACTTGCATGGCACCAGTGAGGTACTGTGGTTACTCTTCAACTCCCTGATTTGTAAATAGGGAGAAAGGTAAATTCATGCTGCTAGGCAGATACCACATCTTCTTTGCATTGACAATCTACAGCCTGCTGTTAGAAATCCACTCTTATGGATCAGCCACCTTTTTAACAACAAATATGAGGTTTCAGATGTTCAGCATACAGAAAATTACAGAATGCATGGAGAATGTCCTTATGTTATCACTGGGCCTTTTAGGCATTTACCTAAAAATTTCTATATCATGTTATCCACAACTTTTGCAAATCTGTCCTTATCTGATGTTCTTACTGTCTCTTTGCCTAATGCATTGTTTCAGTTTTTGCTTTTCTATTTGATAATTTGCCTCATATTCAGTGTAAAACAAGCACAAACTATACAACAGTGATTCAGCAATCTTAGAGCCTTCTTTATAGTGTAAGTTTTTTGTTGGATTTTTATTATTATTCTTTTTTGAGAACTAATGTTTTGTCAAGTTTAGCAACATGTTTGGTCTTGCAAAGGATGGTTGTGGTTGATGTCATGTAGACAATTAAAAAGATTTAATTCCTGTACAAATCACTTTCATGTGTATTTTACAGCTCTCACCTCTTCTCATTTTATCTCTAGGCAACTATTCAGGTATTTTAGTAGGTCTAAACTAAAGAATATATCTTTCTTTAATAAATTCTATCAAACCAATAGCAATTACTTTTCTCCTTATGCTTAAATCCATCATTTTTGCCCTTATAGTCATGAATCATGATGCCATCCAAGGATTAAATTTTTTAAGAAAATTGTGTTTGTGCCTCTAGTGAATTGAGGCTTTACCCATCCCCAGCATGTGTGAGATCCAGTAGGCTTTGTGGCTATCATCCTCTGAAGCTTCCAGAGCTCTCACTTGTCAGCAGTCACACCTGCTGCCCTAACTCCAAAATGAGCAATACACTTTTGTTCCACACAACTCCATATTCTCCCCCATTTCTGCTTCTCTTACCCTGAACAGTGTGTCCCCTCATAAGTTTTATCTCCTGGTCCCTCACTCACTGCACAAGGCAGAGACTGTTTGGAAGAGGCAACTTCTACTAAACGGACAGAAATTCCTGAGTGGGCTGGAGTTTCACAGGGTCATTATGAGAGCAACAAAAATCTTGTCATTTTGGAGGAATTTATAAGAATTATAAACACTGCTTGTTATCTTAGGGTCATCTCTGACTCATTGCTAGCTTTTATCCTACTCTTTCAGTCTGCGGCCAAAATTTTACTTCCCTCAGCTTAATTCTATGTGCTGACTTGTTCTAGCTGTTTGCAGTGCAAATAACAGAAAAGAATACTAATTTGGTTATCTGTCACTTCTTTTCTGCCTCCCTGGAGACAAGAAAAGAGGGTTATGATTTAAAACTGATTTATGCATGTCAGATTTCGGGGATATACAGAACTACTGCTGATTTATCTGTTATTTTCCTTGTTCTGCTAAGAAAGAATATCTATGGCAACTTGGATGAGTTGCTACTCTTTCTACTCATTTCAGGGAAATAATCATCTATGGAAGTTGACGCGGAGTCAGTGAATAACCTACACACTGATTCTTTGGTGACTGGAAAGGTCACACAAACATCACTGAGAGAAACAAGGGTTATTGAGGGAAACTCTACCCCAATTTTAAAAATGTAAGCAGAACTAATTATATAGATAAAAATGAAATTCAGTAATAGGACTAATAGTACAGAAGCCTCATTTTCAGTTACTAATTGAACTGTATATAGTTTTAATTAGATTGACAAGAAACTTCCCCTTCTCCCACCCTGCTATTTGTGTATTTTTGTCAACACAGGACAGAACCAGCACATTCTTTTTCTATTCTCCCATCCCCACACCTGGCTTCCCCCTCCCACTACCCTTGCAGGTGTTCTGATAAGTTAGTGATTAAAATAACACCCAGTTTCTATTGGGGAGCATTTCCAGAAGTGGAAGAGCCATATAAAGGATGAAAAATATAAAATATAATTAGTATTTGGGCAAGGACACTATAATCCTCACATAATGGTTAGTGCTGAAAGGTCTTTGTAAATAATGATATGTTAATTATTTTAAATTCATTGACTTGCACTTATCCAATGAAATCTATGGTCTTAATTGTTCCAACAGAGCCTAGAAAAAAATCTTGAGTAGATGCAAAACACATTTAGAGATGGTGTTCAAGATTTTTCCACATGAATAAGTTTTGAGAAATTAGGCAGGACCATGATTCTGGTCCAATCCTATGATACCTAAAGCAAAAAGCATGTTTTACTTGTAAGCATAGGAATAAAGGAAAAACATTACTATAGAGTAAGTATAAAAGTCAGTATGTTGCTTACTATTCTCAGTTTTCTTCTCATGTACACAAACAAGCAGAACAAGTTTATACAGAATCTGCCCCTCTGTTCAAGAGAACTCCCTTTTTAAATCTGAAACTGAAAAGAGCTGAAGAGCTACACAGATGTATCGAGCAACTTTTCCCCACAAGAATTAAAAGTAAACTTTATCATATAGCTAAAATAGTCTTACATTATAATTTCCTATTAGTTTCATTTTTGTCTTCTAAAGTAAAAAACCACTCTTTATTTTAATCCGATATAATCCACTTCCAATCAAGTACCAGGCCACATAAAGCAATCAGTGACAAGTCATCCCTTCCCAAGGGCAAGTCAGGATGACCTGGCATAGCCTCTTAACCAAGACACCAGCAGTTTACCAGCCTGTATCATCAACTGCCACTCCTTCCTTCTCCACTCCTTCCTTGTTGATGGAGTAAGTTTATGTTTGCTACACAAATATGCAAAGAGTTATGTCTGCAACAACAAACCTGTTTAAAGAAAGATGCGGTTTCTGCATGTATTATGTGATGTTTTCTATAGTCAAACCACAAGGACTGGATCCTTCCCTGTCACTGAGGTTCACTGGCACACAACGAATGAGATCCAGACTATTATATTTTCCTAGTTTCCAAACGAAGGTGGCTGCATGCAAACTGAAAATGGCCACTGGCCTGTGCTAACCCCTGAACTGCCCCTGGGAATCATGTGGAAACATGCTGAAACTGTCTAAATGTTCATTCTAACCATTTAAAACTACCAATAATTGAGTTTTAACATCCTGAAAGTTCCACTTGTTAAATTTACTAGTACAGATATAACCCTAGAGTATACTTCCCATGCTTTTGTCCATAAATGTTACAAATAACCTACAATTACTAGTATGCAGAAGCAGGAAAGTTTTGGTCACAACAATAAATCACCATGACAATCAGCAAATGTGGGCAGCATATGATCCAGCTGCACCAACATATGATCTTGCTGCACTGAGACTTTCTGTTCTGTTACACACGTAATGAATACTTAAAGAACTGATCATTTTGCTTCTGCTTTAAAACCAGTACTGAGCTATATGTATTAAACAGGACTTTGTTGCTAAATTGGCTTATAATTTTAACAAAACCTGTGGTTTGAGAGGTTCTGGAACAAGCTTACACTTGTGATGGCTAGCTCAGTAGGCTACAAATTCTCTTTCTGCTCTCATTAAGAGGAAAGGGTATACACAAAGTAAGACTAATGAGTAAAAAAAATTATCTAAATTAAAAGTGACAATGCGGTTGCCATGCCAAAGTTTAATTTTTGTACCGACAAATCTGAGCTAATTTTAATGAAGAGATCTAGTTGTCATGAATCCTAATTTATCCTTATAAAATTTTTCCATGACTAAGACAAGCTACAGGTATTCTATTATAATATTAGTGGCAATTATATTCTCTCTCATTTTAGTGGGACTTCTTATCAAATCTATTAGGTATACAAAGAGAAGAATATGACAAAAATACAAATAGATACACAAATATCTAAATGCCAAAGGAGAAGGCTGAAACCAACGCAAGATCAGTATGATTACACAGAGAGATTTCACAAATGTAATGTATAATGAATAATAGTCAAGAAAAGCAAATAATGAAGCCCAAACACAGTGATTTTAATACCTACTCAGGAAATAGCTTGTTGAGAATAAAAATGTGGCCTGAGTTAGTTACATTCAAACTATGCTCATCATCATGATACAAAATGCAGTCATTCATTGAGTCCATGGTTCTTGAAATCATAGTGAGCTGTACCTGTGTCACCCATGACAGCTAATTGCCTTACCCATCATTTATAGCCTTCTGTCATAAGGAGACTGCAGCCTCCCCGCGTGGCCTGTTCAGGGCTTACTCCTAGAGACTGTTTCTCATTGAGCAATTGTAATTTTTATAGGTTTTGTCATTCAGACATCTAACATATTTTCCCATCCAGACTGACTACAATTTTCTATCATTCCAACAATAAATACTCTTTGATTTCAGCTCTGACTGAGACACCTGAGGAAGTGAAGAGAGGAGAGAAGACAGTGACTTTGTTAGGGCAGGAAAGCAGGGTAACAACTGCCTGTGAAGAATTAAAGGGAGCATGAAACCAGAGAGCCACCAGGTTGCATAGAGCAAACAATAATACTGAAGAAAGGGTAACAGGAGCAGGTATCCTTTCTGTGGGAAAAATTGAATGCTTTTCTTCTGCAAATAGTAGCCATGGCATGTTATTTCTTCTCAGCATTAACACAGAACATGCATGTACTGAAAACTGCCCACAAACTGTTTGATGTATTGTTTGCTTTTTCCTTTCTATTTTTTCCACATTTATCCTGTTAAGTGTTCTGACCAGACTGTGTTTACATGTATCCCTAAGCAAGCCACAACTGTTGCTAGCTACATATCATCTTTATAGTCTCATTATCGCTGGTTCTCTATATTCTGTCTGGCTCACAGACTAACATATAGTATTTAACACGTGCCTCTAATGAGTCTTCTGCAAACCTTCAAATCCATGTTCCCTGCATATAACATAAATATTTTCCTCCTCAGTTATGGTAACTTGAATGTTAATTTTCACTACTAGCTACGTAGCATCAGCTTCAGTGTAGAGCCTCTGGTGTTGTCTGAAAAGTAAGATTTTAACAATCTCAGCTATGCAGAAGATGTCTCTCAAATGTTTTTATTTTACAGACATACAAAAGAACACAGACCAATGTCTAGAGTGTTCTTTTGCAGTTTAGAATGTCCTTTAAATATTTTTCTGTTTACAATAATAAACATACTGAATAATGAAGATACTGAATTGAAACTATCTGTCCAGTGGGAAGAAAAAAAGCTGTTATTCTGTTTATTCTAAAGAATGTTGCCTCATTTATCATTTTTATTCTATATTATATATAAAGATTATAACATCCCTGACAAATAAAATGCTGGAGTGGATAAAAATATCATGGGCACTCTTTGCAATACAAGACCTTTTACAAAAAAAGTGCTTATTTTTAGTTTCTGTCTTTAATCTTCTAAAAAATTAGTGGGTAACACCAGCTTTGAAACCTGCACATTGCCAGTTTATGTCAATACCCTTAGCAATTCTATTAATCTCAGCACAATAGCGTTCAGAACTGTTTCTTCAGTGTTTTGCACAAATATTCTTACTGCGCTGCTGCAGTTACAATAGATTGCATCAGCAAGATACCACAAAGCCTCAGAAGTTTATCATTTTCCCTAAATAGTCAATGGAGCTGTTGTTTAGACTATCTACCACACATAAAAATTGCTTATTTCAGAAGTATAAAATATTGCTTGTTGTCTCTGAGACCGTATATCTGGAGCCAGTTCACAGCTTCTTTCATATGGAAGACTTACTAAAAGAGACATCCTAGAGGCAGCAAAACTCCAACAAACATGCAGTTTTCATCCAGGATTCCTCTTATAAGAATTCTCTGAGTCTGCACTTGGTAAGTTTGAATCTGGACTCTTTCAGCTTACAGAGTTAAGGATGAGGTTTCTCTAGTAATGGGCAGCACAAGAGGTGATCCTTCAAAAGTAGTTGGTAGTCCTTTCAAGGAACACATTACAATCTTTTGAAGTAGAGTTGGATTTGAAAAGAAACCAAACAATAAGAACAGAAATTGGGTGAGGTGATCTATGTCAAGAGAGACAAACAGCTGCATGTTGGACAATCTGAACCTTTCATCTGACATTCAGGCTTGGCTGAGGGTGACCTGTGGTCTGCATAATGTCCCAAGACCAGTGTGATGTGTTTTAAGTGAGTTTCCAAAGATGGAAGAAGTAATTCCTGATCTTGTTGCTACATTAAGTCTGAAAGAATCAGGAGTTGCAGCTGCAGATTACTTCAGTTATGGAAGTTATCTTATTGAATGGAATGCAACAACTGCCAATTTTTTGTTTCATGTCTTAGTAAACATTCCTACTAACCCTACTATAAATATAAATAATTAAAATAATCTGAAGTGATTTGAGTCTACTTTTTATCCGATTCCATAATTTCATCAGATCAGAATATCTGGAATAGTCTTGTGCATGCTAAATAAGATAACACCATCTTTTTCTTCGTGCAACTATTCACTCCTTTTCTGATAGAAGTAATTAAGCATCTCTATACAATCTTGAGATGTTTAATAACAAGAAAGGTCTTGTGACAATTTATCAGTCACAGAAATTTTTAAGTCTTACTTTCTAAAAGTGGGATTCAAACAGTACATTCCTAGATATGCAACCAGAATTGAACAGGAAGATAAAACTGATGAAAAGCAAAGAGAATAAGCACAGCAGACAAGGAAACAGAGAAATAACAATAGGCTGAGAGCTAAAAGTGGTGATTATTGCAGAGAAAATAGGTGGTTATTGAAGACAAAATTGGCAATGGCTAAGGAGAAATTTGTGACCAAAAAGAAGACATTAAAAAATTTGGAAAAAAGAGACAGAAAATCAGAGTTCCAGTGGTAGCTCATAGAACCATGGAAGGTATTCTCTTGTATTAGTTCATTTAAGAAAGTCACTGTAGGATCTAGTGATCAATATATTGTTACATTAAAGAGATCTTTCTAGAGTTTTTCATGCTGCAGTTAGAGTGGCAGAGATCCAAACAAGGAATTCTACAAATTTAACAGTACATATATGTCTGAACTGCAGCATCTGGGTCATTGCTGACAGCTAAGTTCTACTTAATTTCCTAGGTAGATGTTGCCTTTTACACTTATATTCTAGAATTAGCCAGTCCAAAAAATGGACAAAGAAAGGAAACGATACGGGAAGAATCTTCAGTTTGTTCCTATAGAACCTACTTGTGTCTTTTCACTCTGCAGAGCATCTTGTGAATTTACAATAATTCTTCCTCAGTGAAGCCCTGAGGGAAGAGCATACACAGGGAAACCTCCACCTCCCCCACCGCACAGTCCTTCTGTGGTATAGAAGGAAACCTTTCTAAAAGGAGACATGAAAACAAATATACTTTGGGATATTAGTCTTCCTGTCAGAACCTCTTCCAAGCAACAATTGTTTTAGCAGTCCATGTGCCAGAATGTTATGGCTAGATAATGTTTGTTCAAGACGTATTGCTGCCCTTGTATGAAATATTTATGCCTTTCCCATAATATTCTAAATATGAGCAAATATGTATTTCATGTTCTCCATTGTTTAAGGCCAAAGTTTGAACTAAAGTCATGGCAACATTTATAATGTACACAATGAGACAATTATGTTGATCAGGGCAGAACCTGGCAATACCTTATGTGTGTTTTCCCCTTGTTTTCCTTCCCTTTGTAGCTATACAGATGGAAGAAACACAGCTCAGTGGGTTTTTTTGCCCTTCATCTCAAATTTTTCTATTGCAGGCAGAGCAGAATAAAGAAAACTGCCAGTTTAAAATTTTAAGCCTAAAATAGTACAGTTCCTGATGGTTGGAAATATGGTTAACCTAAAATCATGGCTGTGGGTCACCTGAGCTGCTTTAGTAAGATGAAAATAACATTAAGCCCAAGAATTTCAAACATGTTTGTGCCATTCTATTCCTGTTATGGTTATTGAAGCTCTGACTTTGCTGAGTTTTTTGCTTCAACATCTATGTACATTCTATCCATAAGCACCTGAATAGTTGCTACCGTAACATAATTTCAGACAGGCATGATGAATGACATTGAATGTGATGATGATGCTGTTGATAGTTCAGACTTGTGGTGGCTAAAACAACCTAATGTGATACTCACCAAGCTTATTACAGCTGCAGTCCATAAGCAGTGAAAGCCACACTCTCTCTTACTCTCTCTGTATGTATTTATACATATGTATGTGTATGGGGGTATATATATATGCATCAAACTATCATTTAATGATTTATATGTGCCTAACATACAGTCAGAAAAACAATAATTTCTTACATCAAGCTATATGCAAACTGAGAGTAGACTTTTGCACAAGTGAATAAGTGATTCTGGTGTAAACCGTAATGTGCCACAGGGGAGAGAAACAAATAATATGATATCCTTTTTGCTGTTGAATGACTAATATTACCACTAGGCTTTTAATGGAGTTTCTTGATATTCACATGATGTAAGAACATCCAGTATTGGTAATATTTGATATATTATACTCATTTATTTGAGGTTCTTTCACACTGATAATATATTTGCATATATCCAAACAGCAGAGGGAATACATGTTTTCTGAAATACTCAATAACTATAATATAACTTACAGAATAAGCTTTGAAGTTCCATATTCTAACTCACCTGTGTCTTCCTGATGAAATAAAATGTTATTTTTGAGTAGCTAGGACATTTCCATCTATAAAAAGTACAGAAATCACAGTGTTTTGTCTGCTAATATTTTCCAATCCCTTCAATCTATTTAGTTTAACAGATGTACAGAGGCACACACATGGAAGCAAATCAGTCCTTTTCAAGCTTGGTGCTCAAGAAAATAATCAGGACAGCAAGCTGGTGACACTATTCCTTGTCTCCTTTGTAACTGAAACTGTTGCAATCATNGGGGAGGGAGAAGCACATTATTTGATAGAAAACTATGTATTCCATGTGTCTCATTCCCAGAAATCACTCCAGTTCAAGAGAAGTGTCTTTCCTACTCAGCTATGAGCATCATGCTGTTTCTGTTGAAATTAATGGTTCATCCAAACTGCAGGTGCTGTTTGACCCTGAGCTCGGGTGCAGGTTCTTGCTGCATACTGCGGTGGGATAACGTGAGCTGCAATTCAATATAGTTTTCTCTCTTCCTCTATCCTTATTTTCTATACTCCAGTTTACACTGGAAGAAGAAATATGATTAGGAAGGAAAGTCTGCATGTGCTGTGCATTATGGTGGCTGAACACCAGGATCAGTTACAAAGTGCTTGAACTTGATAGTCTAAATGTGATCCAGGAAGAGATATTACTGAATATACAGTCAAACTATGACCAATGATGACTACTTTTACAATTTCATCACACTCTTTTTTAAGAAGTGGTTATAGTTTTCTAAGGAGTGATAGGATTCACTTGGATAGAAAAAAATCTCAAATGGTGCTCTTTGGTTTGATAAGCAGCCACCTGTACTGCCAGATGTACAGATCCTCAGGCTTTCCTACCTTTCAAGTCAGTATTCTGCAACCCTGTCACTCTGACCAGCAATCAGGTTGGAAATATTCAACATGGCTCACTCAGGAATTTCAACTGGGATTTGACCCCACAGGACTTTCCTTGGGGGAACTTGTCACAGCGTGTTTCTGCTGACAGACGGCTTTAGAAACAAAGTAATTTATATTACTTTTTGCAAGGTAAAAAGCCTTTAGGAAAAGTAATAAATAAATAAATCTTATTGAGCAAATCCCACCACTGAAGAGAAAGCAAACAAAAAAATCACCCTGTTGTTTTGAACAGATATCAACGGCACATTTTTTATCACATCTTCTTTCTTTTAAAAATTCAATATATTTGAAGGACTTTTGATATTTGTGGTTTCTCCTGATCCAAGGATTACTGTATTGTATTCCTACGAAGTACCCTTATCCCAGCCCACCCAATGTTCAAACACTTTCCTCTATAGTTTTGAAGAGATAGAGGAAGTTTGTACCAATATCATTATTGTACCTTTCTATCTCACTTTTTAAACTCTTCCTTTATTGCTTTCTTTTATCTAACACCTTGTTGTTTAGCAGACAGGCAATAAGAAAAAGCCAAACACATTAGTCATTCATAATACCTCCCTCACCCTTCACCAGAATCTCTTTTGTTTCTTCTGCAGCTGTATGCTGCACAAAGACACATTCATGAAACCACACACAACTTTGGTTATTTTGAAGGCATAGGGAAAACAAGCATCAAGAGAAAAACAAGTAACAAATCCAGAAGTAGAAATATTCTCTTTAATTGCTTTCTTACTGAAATTAAACTATATTCTTGAAGAAAATGCTTAAGGTGTCTAAATTAAATACATGTAAATTGATATTAGATGCAATGAAAAAGGTACTTTTTTATTTAATAGTTCTTATGAAAATGCTTACATGCATTTTTACCTACTGTGACACTTACTATGTTAGGAAACAAACACAGGGGTTGAAAATAGAAGATATAAATATTTTGGACTTATAAACACAATGGAAAATTACAGGTGTAGTGTGTAAACTGAGGCCTATTCTTAAATATAGACTTTTTTATTTCTTTTTTCTTGAGGCAAAAAAGAAAGGTGGGAAAGAATCAAAAAACAATTATTTATTTGGGTTGAACTGAGGTGGCAATAATTCGGACTTGCCAGAAAAGCAAACACTTCCATATCTCCAAGTTTCTTTTACAAAAGAAAATTCCTTCATTTGGACATATGTTAAGGTTTCCAGCCTTTGGAGTAAACACTTAAAAGCACTGCCATATTTTTTTTTTCAGTGTCAGCTGAAAAAGAGTCAGGATTAGTGCTTAGTGGATTTTGTGAAATAAGTGACTCTCATACATATCATAAATAAACTGCTTGGATCCAGCTGTACTCAAAATGGATACAAATTTTCTTTTTGCTGTGGTGCTTTTTACAGTACCATGCAAAATGACCCCAGCACAATTCAGGCTCAGATTTTGAATGGAGTCTCAGGCACATTTCCCATGTGCTACTTATTCCACTTGAAGCTATCAAGATTAAATAAATAGACATCAGTTTATATTCTACATAATAATCAATATATATAGATTTGAATTATCCTGAGAAACTGAGTTTTGAAAAGTCAGTATTAAATTGAACATCCTGCCTGAAATCTGACAATTATGGACTACCTTACATTCCCTTAACATTCTGTATTACAAATACAAATAGAATCACAGAATCATAGTATCAGAAAAGACCTCTGAGATCACTGAGTCCAACCCTTGATCCACTATCACCACAGTTAATAGACCATGGCATGAAAGTGCCACATCCAGTCTTATCTTAAAAACCTCCAGGGATGGAGAATCCACCACTTTCCTGTGCAGCCCATTCCAATACCTGATTACCCCCTCTGTAAAGAATTTCTTTATAATATCCAACCTAAACCTCCCCTGGCAGAGCTTAAAGGCCATGCCTCCTTGTCATACTGATAGTTGCCTGGGAGATGAGACCAACCCCCACCTGGCTACAACCTCCCTTCAGGTAGCTATAGAGAATGATGAGGTCTACCCTGAGCCTCCTCTTTCCAGGCTAAACAACCCCAGGTCCCTCAGCCTCTCCTCATAGGGCTTGTGTTCAAGTCCCTTCACCAGCCCTGTTGCTCCTCTCTTGACCTGCTCCAGCACCTCAAATTCCTTCCTGAACTGAAGGGCCCAGAACTGGACACAGCACACAAAGGTGTGGCCTCACCAGTGCTGAGTACAGGGGAAGGATCACTTCCCTGGTCCTGCTGGACACACTGTTCCTAATACAGGCCAGGATCCCACTGGCCTCCTTGGCCACCTGGGTCAATCTAGACCCCCAGGTCCCTTTCTGCCTGGCTGCTCTCCAGCCACTCTGTCCCCAGCCTGTGGTACTGCATGAGGTTGGTTGTTGTGGCAAAAGTAAAGACCTGGCACTTGGCCTTGTTAAACCTCATCCCATTGGAATCAGCCCAACTCTCCAGCCTGTCCAGCTGATCGACACTCCCCCTCAACTTAGTGTCATCAGCAAATTTGCTGATGGTGGACTCAATCCCCTCATCCAAATCATCAATAAAGATGTTAACTAGAACTGGGCCCAACACTGACCCCTGGGGGACGCCAGCTGGACACAGCACCACTACTCCGGGCCTGGCCATCCAGCCAATTCCTAACCACGCAGAGAGTGCCCCGGTCCAAGACATGGGCTGCCAGCTCTTCCAGCGGTGTGCTGTGGGAGATGGTGTCACAGGCCTTGGTATAGTTAACGGATGATATAGGTAGCAGCAATATCAAACCCAAACCCCAGGAGCAATATATTGAGGCGCAGTTGCCAAATTTCTTTTGAAGAGCTGCTGTTACTCTGTGGAAAACAATACAAAGCAGGAGTAGAGTTCCCAGGAAAATGTTGTTAAGGAATCATTGATCTTATGTTGTTATGTCACAAGAAAATGTATGGATAACAACAACACTAAATTGATATTAAACCATTCCTGAACCATAAACATACTTCTTAAACCCTGTCTAGGCAAAACCCTAAGTCAAGCCTGGTTTCTTTCATCCCATATTTTCATCCTGAAGGGAAACAAAAGTCAACCTTCTCCCAGTTTACCAGTTCCTCCATGAACCAGGTGTTTCAAGATCAACAGAGGCAGTGAAAAAGCAGGGGGTTTTAGGGTTGTTGTAAGCAACCTCGGAGAGCAATAGAAAATTCACTTCAAATACTGTAACAAGCATTTAACAACTTCACTAGGAGTGATCTAAGACTCAAAAATCCATGTAGCTCTAGTCTTAAGGTGAAGTTCTGATGTCTCTGGTACCAAAAAGCAGCACTATTATTAACTGGCACTTGTTTACCTCAGCTTGTGAAGAAGGAAAGAGATCATTATTAATATCAGTGTAAATTCAGGGCTTATGTATGGGACAGCTAACTAGTTACAAAAAAAAAAAACATCACCAAAAAAAAGAAGTTATAAAACAAAAGAGAGAGAAAAATCCTAAAATATGGTGTTTAGGTAATGTAATCCTCATGGAATCAGACTGTATGGTGACAATGGGCCTATAAGTAGTAATAAAAATAAATAAATAAGTAGCTAGTATTGAATAAATATAGTAACATCAATAAATTGGAAAGAGTAGTCTGGAAACAGCACACAAACTATTTCCAAAATCAAGGAGAACTGATCTAAAGCTTGAAGGCAATGAAGTCAAAGAGAGGTTAATCTGATCATGCAGCAATCCTTATGACCTCTTTATGTTGATAGGATCATTCCTCTTAAGCGGAATTAAAACTTATGAAGGAATAAATATGCTAAATTGTGCCGAGACAAAAATGCTTAACAAATTATACATTGCTGAAAATAGCTGTTCTGTGAAGGCTGCCCATGAGACAGCATTTGTCATCACTGAATCACTATCTGTGAATTACTTACACAAAGGTCCAGACCAAAACAATCCTTTGATTGTGGGGATCCTACTGAATTTCGTGGATCTGGAGTGTGTGACACTAACAAGAAATTGAGGTGCTGAATAACCTGCTTCTGTAGGAATCTGTTGATTTGCCCAGCATGTTTCCTTACTACTTCAGTAGTCTCCTCCCTTCTCCAGCATCTAGCAAACCACCATGAGGCACCTAGGTTTTCCATTTGCTTCAACTGAAAATAATGCTGTGAAATATCAACCATCTTCCTTCATGACTGGTCTGATCTTGCCAGACTGAAATGGGTAGGTATGTCATTTGTATCACAATTCATACAGAGATCCGGCTGTTTCAAGAAAAAATTAAGATGCCTATTATCTAACATTTTGAATGAAATCCAACAAATCTGGTACAGATTGTGAACACAAGATTGTG
>VWZD01003786.1:228395-268364 GCA_013396695.1 Sakesphorus luctuosus
GGGGGGGGAAATGCAGCATGATGAAAAAGTTATTTTGAAAGATAGAAGATTGAGATCCAAACCTGCCATTAAAACAAGCTTAGGATTTGAGGATTTTCACATATTCAAATCTAGGTATGAAAACATCTGTATGTCTACTGGCCCTAACCTACACACTCACACCAAAAAAAAGCTGGTATGCAACATGGCTAAGGCCTAACTGAATTTGATGATGCTTACTATAGGTTTGAGAATCTAAGTTATTAACCTTTTTTTCTTTGCAGGAGGCACTGTCTTTCTAAAGCTGTGAATGAAGACAGCATCTACATTCAGGAACACTGACCATATACACATTTACCGTTCAGAAAAAAAGAGAAAAATAATAGAAAAACCCAGCACCCACATTTGGATTTACAGTCCTAAATGGGAATGGATTTCAGTCTCAGGAGTTTCTTCAGCAGATGCAATGTCTTGATCAGCATGTCAATTAACTTGTCCATCATGCCTGGGAATATGTAAAACAGAAAACATTATTTCTTTAGCCACCACCCAAGAACACTTTGTATTTTGGTAAGAAACAATGCAAAGAGCAGGATAAATTATCTTCTCCTCATCTGTGTGCGAAATGATTGGATATAGTATATCTGCAGGGCTGGCAGTGGGAAGACTGGACAGCTGTAACCATCCTATTAGCACTCAGGAAGCTAGACCTAAAAGCAGAACAGTCAGCATATAAACTAAAGGAACTGTATTTGATCATAGTCTTTAGAAACAGAAAGGTTATAGATTAGAGGATCCATCTGTTAATGCATGGTATCAGATACAAAATTAAGATATCTGTAACTCTAAATACATTTAATACATGAAGAGTATCTCCTGTAAAATTAATTGAAATACAGAAAGGGAAATGAACAATGGTAGTTTTGACAACCTCTACCTTGATCCTTATTTTAGGAATTATTCAATGATTTACCCAACACAGGTGTATATGTAAGTCACCTGTGGGGCTGTGTGGGCTTTTCAGTACATGAGTACTGTCAAATATGATATTCTGGCATTTATTTTGTGTTCCTGTGATTAGCACAATGGAAGGGACAATGGGCTCCCCAGCATCTTGCTGTAATCATCACTTCTCAAGAGAAAGCAGCTCCCTGCAAATCAGAAGTATTCACTCCTCAGGTGCTTTCCCACAAAATCCTTCAGACGAGAGGCTTAAAGTAAGCCTTTAAAGGGATCAGATTGTGCTCCTGGGGAGTGGTTGCTTTTATGTTCTCTTCTTTTTCTGAGAAAAGGATCAGCAAAACATCTGTTGTAGGATATGAAGTAGTTAGGGAAAAAAAGAAGCTTTTAATAGGCCTGAAGAAGAATGACAGAAAAGATGAATCCCAAAAAATGGATAAGCAGTATTAATATGCTACTTGAATGTAGTTTTGTTAACTACTTCTGTCATATCTACCATTATTACCCATAAAAATATAATAAATTTTAGCTTACTGTAAAGAAGACAGTATAACTTCTAGAATTTACAGTCATTTGAGAAACCTTAAATCTTCCTTTCAATGCAATTATAGAGAAATCAGAATAAACATGGAGCGCTACAGAATAAAATGGCATGTGAACATTTAATTGCAGGCAGTATTGTAATAGGTATATACAAATGCAGCTACTGGTATCTTTTCCTTCACTATAGAGTTTGTCCTGTATACTCAGCTGTGTGTAACACTTTACACTAAGCAGTTCTGTCTTCATGTATTTCAGTTCTAAAACTCATGTTGCTTGGGACAGCCCTCAAGATGTCAGCTGTAAAACACCTCAGATATGGAGAAAATTTATAGCTGTGATGTAGTTTTATGCATCTTTCATTTGCTGAGATAAAATGCCAAGGGCCCTAATAGGGTAGCCAAGAAGTTAATTCCCATGGAATATACCTACATGATCATATATGTTCAAATAATATCTGGGGAAAAAAAGTTAAAGAATGTTATTTAGGAAGTAAAAGCAGCTGTTGAAATGTAGATCTCATAGATTATGCAAGAAACACTCCAGCTCTGCAGTAAGTTCTGGGTTCCACAATTACCTACTTTTACTGAGGTTCAGTTGCTCAGTTTTAGAAGGTCCAGGGAAAAGACTTGAGAAACAGAATATATTGAAAATCATTTGAAAGTTTTGTGACAGTAGTCACTGACACCTCGACTGTTTTCAGTAACAAATGCCCTGAGGAAACACCACAATCAGCAGCTATGAAGTCAAAAAATTAGAAATCAGTTTGGCATAGAAATCAGTAATTTTGAGGAAAGGAGACAACTGAAGGCTACTTCGTGCATTTGGCACCTGGTGACCAGTTGCTCTGTACAGCATGTAAGGATATTGTAGGAAAACATTTGGAACATACTGGAAACTAGTAGCTTAAAAGAAGCCTTATGGGAACTGAGAAAGATTCTGTGTTGATATCAGTATAGAAAAGATAAAATATGAGGCTCCTGGGAAAAGGGTGAGTTGCAAAAGAGACATAACTAGGAATATGTCTGAAATGAACTAAGTATCATTTCTAAAATGTTAGTGTGCAGATAAGCAAGAAATAAATCTCAGTAATGAAAATAACTGAAATTATTAATACATAATTAACTACATGACAAGTTAAAAAGTGTTCTTTCTAATTTTTTAGAAATACTAATGTTAATCAGTTCTTAAAATGGACCATTTCCATTATGAGTGAGAAACATGGAACTGGGAACTACCATATTAAACCAACTCTGAATAATGATTTAATACAAGGCTTTGTCTACTGTTAGATGAAAGAAGGCTGTGAGTAAACTAATGTTTTTTTAAGCCCTAATAGGATTAAGGCAGCAACATGATGCAATTTGATTATTCTTTCCAATAAGAAGCTGAAAGCATTTGGTTTTCACTGCCATAAAAGAATCACTCTTTTCTAAGTGTTTTTTATTTTGATGGGGTATCCATCAAAACATTATGTGGTTCAGCTTAAAGGCAGCTATGTTTGATTATTTTCCTCTCTTTGTTTGTTATGTTCCTACTGTTATTTTAAATAAAAGGATATCTGTAACTCTGGAGAGAACATATTCAAAAGCTGTAATTAACAAACTCTGAGCATGGGAGACTTTAAATGTATACAAATACAAAAGAAATCTTGAGTCAACTCTGAGCCTGATTACTAAATTATTCTAAGAACCATTACTTGAGTATCATCAGCAATGCCAGGACCAAATCATAAATTGAAACATGACCTTATATTTTCCCTAACCACAGGCACTGAACATTTATGAGCCTGACCTGCTTATAATTGTGAGCTCCTAAATCTCTGTTAGAAAACTCTTGACCTCAGGCACAAGACTGGTTCCACAATTCCCTTTTGTAAGTCCTGTGGCCACATTGGTTTGGGTTTTCTTCCCCTGCCACACTGTAAGAGGTGATGCACATGTAACTAGGACCTACCAAACAAGTCTGCAAGTCCCCTTTGACCTTTAGCAGGAGCGAATTCTCCACCCTCTTTTCTTCCAGACCTTTCTTAGCTCAGTCTCTGATTTTAGTGTTAGTCTTTTAACCAAGTGATCACTTATTTTCTTTGTCTGGTCAGCTTCTCATGAAAATGTCTACTGCACTCATCAGCAGGCTCTGAGCATTAGCACATCAACATTCCCCTGCGTGTTAGTACTGGATAGGTGTTAATGTATATCTCAGAAGTCCACCTTTGTGACAAAAAGAGAAGGTGTCATTTCTATTTTGTCAGTTTGCAAGCCAATGTCTTCACATATACAAGAAACATAAAAACCAAAACAGAATGATAGTGTGGGGAGACAGTCTTATTCAGGCATTCCCAAATCTACAGCTTCTGTACAGTTTGAAGGGCCTCCAAGACACCTCTGAAATGCAAGCATTTACTATTGGCAAAAAAATAAGGAATTTTGCCTTGGGACATTGCAGTGTAAAAAGCCAGGTCAAAAGATTCAGAGAGCAGAGCTTTTTGCTACTTTCAAGTTGTCAGGTTTAGTTTGTGCTAAAAGGCACTGTGGTCTCTGGTGAAAGGTAAGAAGTTGTTTACACCTCACAGAAAGAAGAAGCTACTGTTAGCTGATGTTTATGAGAACTTTCCTGCAGCCAGAATCCCTCCTAGTGCAGAAACCTGGTTTACCTGCCCTAGCTCCCAGGGTGCTTCTGCTAGTGGCATCATTGACTTCCTGAGGGGGAAGGTCAGACTTCACTTCATGTGCCAGACGCCTACCTCGGTATTGAGGGAATTCTTCCTTGACCTCTTGACAACCAAGGATCAGGATTAGGTCTGGTTAGTCCCAGTTTTGCCAGGCTTGGCAAGAAAAAGCAGTATTTGTCTCTAAAGTTTCCATCTTTAAAACAATGTTAAAAAAAACATGTTTGTGGGACAGGGTAGTTATTACTGTTACTTTAAAAATTATACTTGGGTGGATTTATAGTGAGCAGAAAACATTAGTCTTTTAAGGCAGATCTGCAGCCAGTGACACCACATTGACACTACAGTCTGTTATACTGCAGCAAAGTACTTTTGCTTTGGTGTTGACATTTCAATTTTGCATTCTTGGTAGGCTCTACCGAGTCCTTAAATGGATGACTGACATCCTCCACACACATCCCTACACACCCCTTTCCCTTTTATACACTCCCTGCCACTTCACAGTTTGTCTGGATATATTTCAGACCAAAGCAACCTAGTAGTGCTTTAAGGTTCACTCTGGTGATCTGTTCATCCATCTAATTTAGACAGGTATTGTTCCCTTGCCATTTTTGGCAGAGTTAAATACTCAGAAATAACAGCTCAGAAGTGAAAATTTCTACCATTTCTTGACATTTATACCACAGAGATATTAAACCACCTGATAGACAACACATCACTGTATTTGTTAATCAGATAAAATGTTGAAAATTCAACTAGGACTGAAAAGTCATGTGTTTGTTCTAATACCAAGTTCTCACTGATACAACTAAATAGTGAAATACCGATCTGAAACTACATCCATTGCTTCTGAAACTGACAAAATCTTCAGTGGTATTTCTCCTCCCACTACATTTTTCTGTACTCCTCTGGCATTTTTAATCTATAGGCTTACACACCCACATAGAGCCAGTAATGAATCATTTTCTTTCATGAATTACCCCATATCTAAAAAGAAAAAATAAAATTGAATAAACGGACAGTTACCTGTCATGTTGCCATGGTTTAACTCAGTATGATGCAGCTGCTTGCTCATCATCCCCCACCCACAGTGGGAGGGGGTAAAATCAGGAAAAAGGTAAAACCTGTGGGCTGAGATAAGAACAGTTTTAAAATTGAAATAGAATAGAATAGAATAAAATACAACAACAACAACAGCGATAATGATGGTGATAACGATAACAACAATGACAACAGCAACAACATTAACAGTAATAATAATAGTCATGGAAAGGGAGACAACAAACACTAAGAGAGAGAGAAATAAAACCCAAGGAAGATAAGTGATGCACAGTACAATTGCTCATTACTTGCTGACTGATGCCCAGCTCATCCCTGAGCAGTGATAAGCCTCTCCCAGCCAACTCCCCCCAGTTTATATACTGGCAATGATGTTCTACAATGTGGAACATCCCTTTTGCCATTATGGGCCAGTGTTACAGGTTCAGCTAGGCCTAAATTTAGGCTTTAGTTTTTAGAGCAGGCTATAGATTATCAGCTGACTCAAGCTGGGTCAGGCCAGATGACAGCTGACTTCTTCTGGCCAATGGAATTCCATACCATATTCTGGCATCATCCCAAATAAATACAGTGTAGGGAGATGCTTAGCTCAGTTTCCATCATGGCCAAAGTATAGACAGGACAGGCTGCCACTGTTCTGCTGTGCTGGGCCTTGCTGCTGCCCTATTGCTACGTTCCATTTTGGTTTAGTTCAGGGAAGTAAACATTTTATTGTTATTCTCTTCCTTTTCCTTGCTGGGTGTTTCTCGGGAAGGGTTTGTGAGGGGATTTTGTAGCCAGAATAGTGAAATTTGTGTTTGGAGGGATTCAGTTTTTTGTTGGGTGGAGAGGTGAAGAAATTATTTGTTATGTCTAACTTGTGTGGGTGTGTGTTATATTGTAGTCTACTTTTAATTTTCCCTTTTTTGTGTAAATATATATCCCAGTTTCTGTTTCAAGCTTAAGTGTCCAGGGTTTTTTTCTCACTTTTCTCGGCCAGAGGGAGAAGGGAGCCTTTGTTGCTTTGGTTTATACTTGGCATTTTGCCAAAGTATTCAAACCAAAACAATCAGCTGTCCTGGCTATGCTCCCTTCCAGATTCTTGTGCACCTGTTCCCTGGCAGAACACGAGACTGAAAGTCCCTGACTGAGGGTAAGTGTCACATAGCAACAACTAATACCAGCATGTTATCAACGTTATTCTCATACTGAATGAAAAAACACAGCACAGTAGTACCAGTTACTAGGAAGAAAATTAACTCTATCCCAGCTGAAACCATGAGAGGTTGTTATAAAAATAACAGGAAACGTGACTTCTCAAAATGTCACCAATGTCATAAGTTCTGTAAAGGGCTTTGAATGAGGTTACAGTTGTATATAGAGACAGCGTATGTTGTGCTGATCAAACTGTCAGTTCCCTATCCAAGGGAGGATCCCTCTTAAGAGCATTTGATCACTTCCATGCAGGAGCAATCCCACTGAGGTAAGAGGAATATATGATTGTAAAGTTTAGCTCAGCTTATTAAAATGTCAGAGAACAGGGGAACACCCACTACACTCCATGACTGCTTTCTTCAGGCATCTCAGATCAAAAGCATTCTTTTAGCGCTGGCTAATATCAAGAAAACATATATGATACGCCTAAAACTGTGCAAAAGTGCTCCATTCTGAACAGTAAAAAAAAGAAAGAAATTCAAAGAAAAGTAGTGAGACAAAATCATGGCACACCACCACTGAGGAAAGCTGGAACCAATAATGAAATAATCTTTCTTATGGTCACAGGTGAATATATCAGTCTTTGAATACCATGCTGCTTATCCAACATAAAACGTATTTCTGCCTTTCGGTAGTAAGAAGCAGCCAAGGGAAGAAAACAGTCTAGGCGGAGATAAAACATCTGTTAGAATAACCAGTTAGCTGTGGGAATACATTTTCACAGGTTTTGAAGAACCAGCCAGCATATATGAGCACATATTTAGCTTCTCATATTCTCTAAATTCTAGAATGCAATTTTCAGTTTAATTTTAATAATTAAGAAATGAAGTTGAGCTCTTCTATGGACAAGTGAGCATACTATATATATGTAACACTGATTTAAAAAACTTATTTAAATATTACTAAAGGGCTATTTTCAGCTACTCTATTTTCCTTTCTTTTCCTGTGAGAGAAAATGTAACTTTTCCCTGTGTTGCAAAACATTAACATGATACGGGGGGAAATTTATGTTCAATTATATTTTATATGGTATATGTAGCATGGAGAGCATGTACATCTGAGGTTTTCAGCAGGGGAAGATTGCGAAAAGGATCTGTGAAATTTCTGTTAAATGTATGAGACTGAAGAAACAGGAAAAAGAGAAGGCTGAATATGAAATTACATATGTATGTTGACTGCATGAGTACACATTTATCTAGAGTGAAGTCTGTTGCAAATATTGCAGCATTATACCTCTGCTCTTGATAATTGCAGTGGAATTGCTTGGGATACCGAACAAAGCAGATAGAATGCTAGCCTTAGTGACTGCTGTAAAATAGTTATACACAGGGAAATTTATAACTGTTCTAGGTGCTAGGACACTACTTACTTTTCTCTGAGAATTCACTCAGACTGGATCACATGAAGAGTGTGAAGGAGGCCTCTAAAATATGAGTGTGGATTTCATAGAAATTTGCTTTTGTATTGTTTAAACTTAGAAAAGGCATGGACATAGAAGAAGGGTGGATTTACACAGTACTGGTGTTACTGACTGGGACTACTACAATCTCCTGTAGATATCTTACCTTACTATTGTGTGTTCAAGGCTGCAGAGAAGTATTTTTACCCTTAGAGATGGTTAGAAAATGGTTAAGCATCTGCTAGCTGTGGGTTTTTAGGCAGGAAGATAAAAGTCCTTAAGAAAATTTAGTTTTTCCCGTCTTTCTTTTCACTTTCACTATGCAAGAAGCACATTTCTTTAATGTAATATGCCTTTTGATTAAATAAGTGAACTAAATAGCTTAATAGTTATTTAACAACTTAAATAGGTACAGCCAATAAAGGTATATAATACCAGAAAACTCAGACAGAATTTCTTAGACTATAACCACTTCAGAGAAGCAAATCTTTTCCTCTTTTCACTACCAGTCTGCATACCTGGTGCTTTCCCTAATGCAGTTAAACATATCACCAAAGCCTCAATACTTAGATTTCATTGGAACAAATTGTAATCTTAAAGCAACTCATTATTCTTTGTACCTTCCCATGTGGTAGCCAAGCAATCTATTTATATCTGCGCCATTAAAATAAAGTACCAATAATTTAGCAGAAGCAAAGTATGACCCCAAGGACTGTGTGTGTATGTAGAATCATAGAATACCTGACTGGAAGGTGACCTCAAGGATCATCTGGTCCAACCTTTCTCTGCAAAAAGAAGCCTCTGGATACAAAGTGGTGTAGTCACTGTGGCATTTTGTAATGATTTCCCCTTTTTCTCTTTGCTAGAGTAAAAGCCCTGTTCAGTACCACTTCAAACAGGATTTCTAGTAGGGCCAGTGTAAACCAGCAGTACCTCTTGACTGTGATGAAAGCTGGAGGCTCATCTTTGTCTATAAAATAGCTATTACACAGAAGAGAGCAGTACACTCCTACATGGTGCTTGCACTTTTTTGTGAAAGAATGCAGAACTCATTCTTCCCTCTTCATCCACATTTGCCAGCTGGCATTATAGCTGAAAAAATATGGAAGGGGTCATTTTATCTATAGGTCTGTCAGTGCTTTGCTGTACTGTTTATACACTCAAAACAGAAGTAAAATATAGCCTGTTTCCTATGTGATAGCAACTGTTAGACAAATTGTTTCTGGCAACTCAAAATTAGTACTGAAGTAGAAAATAAAAACATGTTGGAGTTATTTCTGATTTATCCAAAAGTCTGGTAAAGCCCTTAACTGATAAAATAATATAAGCTTTTTGAACAGTTGATAACATCAAATATTGTGACACACAAAAGAAAGACACAAGTTTTGTCTTTTTAAAATTCTCCTTCATCTAACTGCTTTAAAAGTGCTAGACGACAGTGTATTGATAATTTCATTACAGATGTTTGCCCTAAACACAAACATTTTGAAGTCGCTGAAGATATACAAACATACAGTGATCTAATTAAGGCAGCCTGAACTTCAAAAACCTCAGAAGTTGCCTGTCCCTCACAGGATATTAGCTTTTGTAAGGGACATGGCTTAGTGACTTAGCAGTGTGGAGTTAACAGTTCGACTCAATGATCTCAAAGATCTTTTCAAACCTAAATGATGCTTTGATTCTATGAAAATTTTCACAGCAAAATTTTGTGGAATTTCAGTTTACTTCCATATTACAATACACAATGACAGCATTGTATTGGCCGTAGAGGGATTCCAGGAAGCCCATCTGTGTGCACACTCTGTAGTGTGAACAGTTATATTATTTCACCAGAAAGACAGTGTTGAACCATAGAACTAATTCTAACTGTTATCAAGGGAAACAATTAATTGTTCTGTATGTATAGAGCAAGAAAGGGCTGTTTCTATATCTCTCCAACTGACATGGGTGCATTGCTAGGTGATCTGCAGGTAGTGCACATCTGGGCTGCTTTGAGATAGAAAATACAAGGTGCACCTCTAATTTGGTGAGAAAGAGGTCTCATTTCTTATCCAAGAGAATTGCCTAAGCCATGAAGTATTGAGGAAGGCAAGGTGGCTACATGATATGCACCACTGAACATGTAACAGCAGGTCTTCTAGTTCTGGGAGTTGTCCTCAGCTGAGAAAGGGGGCAGAGAAACATAGAGATACAAAGGTGTGGATTTCTGGTCTTGGAGTAAGAAAATCTCTCTGCTCTTAGGACTTAAAGCTTGATTTCCAGTTGAGCATTTCTTAGTATTGTAAGGTGTTGGTCTATGCAGTAGCAATTATTATATTTTATGGAATACTGATTTTGATTATAGAATTTTCAATTACAGAGATAGTTGGCCTGCAATAAGAGTAATGTATGCATCTAAACCCTGGAAACTATAAAAGTCATACACGTATAAATATCACATAAGGTCTTTCTTTCTAAACAGGGAAAGTATTTGATCATACAATTAGTGGATAATGGGCCAGCTTGAGTGCAACTGTGTCAATTGTGTTGTCACTTTCCTTGTGGTGAGTCTATTCTTACTAGAGGAGGGTATAAAAAAAATACATATTCAGCCACAGACCACAGACTATCTACATTTCAGCAGATGTTTTCTCACAGCAGAAATTTTGGAAACAAAATGTCAGTGTCTTTAACCACAAGATATGAATCACATTGCAGTAGTGTGGAGACCAAGATTTGAATATGATGCATATTCAGAAATAACAAATAAAACCAAAGATAGCAGTCTATTGTGATAACTGTAAGTACTAAGAATTTCGACTGGGAATTATTGTGTGCTTTATGAGCAAATTAAACTCTATAGTCTACTTATGAATGAAAGTGATTAAATTCTTCCATCTCTGGGTATTTTAGATTATATTTATTCTCATATTTTAAATATGAGCTTTGTTGATACAAGATGCAATGTGCACTTAAAATTTACAAGAATTAAAAATATTTGATTTCCATTTCTTAAATCCTTCCATCAGTCCTTTGCCATACCATGTTCTAGATTCTCTTTCTTTTCTTCTTGTAGCACTACTGTTTCATCACTGCAGGACTCAGGAGTCACAACCAGCTTCTGTCCTGACCATCTGATGTCTGTGCACTAAAACTGATCATTACAAAATCTGAGTTTCTGGGCATCTTTAATTTAAATAAGGTTTGTTACATCCAAGCTGCCAATTCTGCAAATGAATGTCACCTTGCAGGGAGGTCTCTGACCCAGGCCAGCTGCATCTGCTCTGCACCAGGACACAGATAGGGAAGGCAGTACCTGTATCAACACAGCATGGTTTGCTGAAGAGATGCTGGATTGGCCACTGCTTTGTTGTGATGTGTGGCTTTCCCAGCAGGTGTAGAGCTGGCTTCAGTACAGTGCTCTGCTGGGGGAACTGCACCTCACTTCAAGAGTTGCCTACCTCATTTGTACTTGCATTGTGTTCAACACTTGCCTTTCTTCTCTTTTGCTGATATGCCTATTGTGCTGTCCTTGAACGCACAATACTTTTTCTCAATATTAGCATAGTTTTAATTTCATCATATAATCTGTGTTGTAACTGTGGCATAGATGGATGATGAGAAAGGAGAGAGATGATGCACTCAAGGGAGAAGCTACGTTAAGTAGAAATGTAAGTTTCGTGTTCCTTGTCTTCATGAAAGAGTTGTAAATCTGATGCACTAGAGGGTTATCACTTTACCTCCCACAGACAGCTAAACTCTGACATGTCTTATTCTCCTACAGACATTTGTTTAAGGCTAGAAAAGACAGATCAGCATGTCACAGAAAGTAAATGTACAGAAGTAAAAGAATCAAAAACATATGCATTTTGTTAGCAGTCAGCAAAGCTGCAAGCAAATAAAATTCATCTACCCTATCATATTTACTGTAAAAAGCTCTGCTCTGGATATATAATCTCATTACAAATTTTGATGTTTTGGTCTATGGAATAAAGGGCGGTTTGGCAGAATGTAGAACATGTTTACCCCCCATCCACCTTTTCCCAGCTCTTGTTAAGCAATTCGCAATTATCCTGCCTTTAAAAACTACAAATGACATAATAAGCATGTATGTATTCCACAAAATCTTAATTGAAATTTTAAAGAATTAATTTAATATTAATACCCTTTATTGTTCTTCAATACTGCAGGGCAGAAACCAAGCAATAAATAAAACTCAATGCAACAGACCTCTGCCTTCAGCTAAAGTTGAGATTATTAATGCATACAGGCAGGTCAAATACTGTTGTGGTTTCACATCAGTTTCTTCTGTTTTACTTCCATATTTTTGAGAGCTTCCCTTAGGTAAGGAAGACATCTGTTTATGTCTGGAAACAATAGATATGCTCAAACTGGAATGTGGAGGAGGTTTCTCTTCACAAAACAAGCACAGCACTCTCCTGGCAGGCTTGCCAGAGGGCACAACATAACTAAGAATATGAACTGCTCCACTTACCATCTCTGTAAAAACACAAGATTTTTCTACAAACATGCCCTTGATGATACCAGGAGAAGGTATCTGAAGCTAATAATGGAATATTCCCATTTACTTCCTGACACTGGGATAACCTATCCATCAAAACTCACAAAAGCAGGTTACTTTCAGCACAGTATCATTCAGATTATTGCAGTACAAAAAACAGTAATAAGAAAAAGGCAATGTGCCATATCAGCAATACACTCATGCATGAGCAGAGCAAAAGACTGGCCACCCTACAGTCAGAGGGTCCTCATTTTGTCCTCCTTTTAAATGAAATTAATGTTTAACCTTAAATGTCTAAAATTACTCATGCAATTAAACAAGTAGTCTATAGAAAGGAAATCAGGTCTACATTAACATGCTGAAAAAATTTAGCTAGGTTTTAAAGAATAAATCATGAAAAAGCTACATGTGCACTACTAGTACGAGATCAGTGTTAGGGATAATGCCTTGGCAATGATATGGTGAGAAGAGAAAAATGCATTTTTAGTGCAGTCATTAAGTTAATATATTTCATAATTAATAAAGAATAATGAGTCACTTTCTGGGAACAGCGTTAAAAGAACTTCAGGACATAGTATTTGAAGAAAGAGAATTTGGGAATCACAGAATAGAATCACAGAATATGCTGAGTTGAAAGGGACCCATAAGAATCATCAACTCCAACTCTTAACCCTGCACAGGACCATCCCCAAGAGTCACACCATGTTCTTGAGAATATCATCCTGACACTTCTTGAACTCTGTCAGGCTTTGTGCTGTGACTGCTTCATTAGGGAGCCTGTTCTAGTGTCCAACCACCCTCTGGGTGAAGAACCTCTTTCTAATACCCAACCTAAACCTCCCCTGACACAACTACAGGCCACTCCTTTGGGTCCTGTCACTGGTCACCACAGAGAAGAGATCAGTGCCTCCCCTCCTCTTCCCCTAACGAAGAAGTTGTAGAATGCAATGAGGTCTCCCCTCAGTCTCCTCTTCTTCAGGCTGAACAGACCAAGTGCCCTCAGACACTCCTCATATGGCTTTTCCTCAAGGCCCTTCAACATCTTCATTGCTCTCCTTTGGATGCTGTTTAATAGCTTAATACCTTTCTTATATTGTGGTGCCCCAAACAGCACACAATATTCAAGGTGAGGCTGCCCCAGTGCAGAGCAGAGTGGAACAATCCCCTCCCCCAGTCAGCTGGTGATGCTTTGCCTGATGCCCCCCAGGACATGGTTGGCCCTCCTGGCCGCCAGAACACTGCTAACTCATATTCAACTTGCCATTGACCAGGACCTCCAGGTCCCCTTCTGTGGCACTGCTTTCCAGCATCTCATTTCCAGTCTGTCTGTACATCCTGGAATGTCCCAACCCAGATGCAGAATCCTTAACTTTCCCTTGTTGAACTTCACATAGTTGGTGATTGCTCAGCCCTCTAATTTGTCAAAGTCTCTCTGCAGGGCCTCCATGCCTTTGAGGGAGTCTACAGCTCCTCCGAGTTTGTTATTGTTTGCAAACTTGCTTTGTATCCCTCCCAGTCCTGAGTCCAAGATACTAACAAAGATGCTGAAGAGCACAGGGCCCAAGATGGACCCCTGTGGAACCCCGCTATTGACAGGTCACCACTCTGATGTCACCCCATTCACTATTACCCTCTGTGCCTGACCTGTGAGCCAATTGCTCACCCACCATGTGATGTGTTTATCCAGCTAAGCGCTGGACAGTTTGTCCACAAAGATCCTGTGAGAGACAGTATTGAAAGCTTTACTGAAGTCCACCTGACTTCCTTTCATCAGCCAGGTGGGTTACCTTGTCAAAAAAAGAAATTAGGTTTGATAAGCAGGACTTTCCTCTCAGGAAGCCATGCTGGCTGTGACCGATGAAAATGTTGTCTTTCAGGTGTTTTTCAGTACCTCCCAGAATAATCTTCTCCATAACTTCACCAGGCACGGAAGTGAGACTTACAGACCCTGTAGTTTGCACAGTCCCTCTTCTTGAAAACTGAGACAATGTTCACCAGGTTTTAGTCAACTGAAGACCTCTCTGGATTCCCAAGACCACTTTAAAATCATCAAGAGATGTTTTGCAATGACATCAGCTAGCTCTTTGAGGATTGTGGGATGAATCCCATCAGGCCCCATAGACATGTAGGGTTCCAGCTTGACCAGCAGATCCTGCAGAATTACAAGTTGAGTGGGAGTTGATCATTCTCGCAGTCATGGTCTTCCAGCTCAGGGCACCGTTGGTCCATCACTTATGTTGAAGACAGAGGCAAAGAAAGAGTTAAACACCTCCTGTGATAGTGCGGAACTGCATTTCATAATCATCCAGGCAAGTGATTTTTAAATAGTTTTGGAGGGGAATTGGTGATTTCTTTCAGTAAAGATGCATCACACAAGGAAGTGCTGGAATCTCACAAGTAAAATGAAACGTCACCAAATGATACAAGTAATCAGCAACAGAGTTCTGAGACAAGCAAACCACAGCTTTCTGGTGAGTGTTTTCTCAAGAAAACTTGGAGCAGTTAAGGCAAATATAAAACACAGAGCAATTAGACCACCTCATCTTTTAACCATTAAAGACTTAAATGTTCATCAGATGATACCGGTAAGAAAATTACCACTTTTCTATTCACTCATGTTTAAATGCATATTTTCACATATTCATAGCACTTCTTTAGGATTTCCAGTAACACAGTTGTTGAGAATCCAACAGCGAATGGAAATCATGTTAGTTCATATACTTATGTGCTGGTTTAAAGGTAAACCAGCAGGAGAAATGAAACCAACTCAAAAGAGATTACAAGTCAGAGTTACAATTTACTAAAAACATTACAATAAACACAATTATACACAGAAAAAATTGTTTTAACAAAGGCACAGAAGTATAACCCAGCACCCTGGGGCACAAACAGAATGGTGTTCCTTAGCCCCTGTGCTGAGCACTATGTGGTCCTCCCTCAATACAAAGTAAAAGGAAAGGAAAACCCGTTGGTGAGGATGATGGTCACAGTCTTGAGAGTGGCAGTTGCAGTCCTGTTGCGGTTCTGGTCCTCCTGTGGGATGATGGCTCTAATAAGGTCTTGAGGGAAACGCCTCAGCCCCCCTGGCGGGATGCTGATAGGTGACGGTACCAAATAATGGAATGTTATTGAATTAGCATGGATTTTCTTTGCTGCACCCTGTGGCACCCTGCAGAAGACCCAAGGAGCCACCCCTCAGGCATTCGTCTATCAACCCCAAAGTATTGACTTTAGTCACACAAACCACCTAAAGGAAAAAAAAAAAAGGTATAAAAAGAGATTGAGTATAAACCAAAACTGGGGAGAAAAACTTCCACCTCTGGGAGTGCAACCTACGAGCTACCCTGTCTCCCCCATTCCATCGGACATTGAAGGGGTAAGCAACCAAATTCTTACTTTATTTTCCTATGCCTTACTAATTATAATTTGGTATAGCTCACTGGGTGTCTACGTGTTAATGGGAAGCGGCTACATTTTTCCTGTTTCTTTTCTTTTGGGTTACTGAGTGTGTTTCCATGTGGTGTTGAACTGTTGTGTTTCTGTTTAGTAATCCTCGGTTTGTTAGTTAAGTTTGTCGTGGGAGGGGCATGTTGCTGGAGTTGCCTGTAAAATGTGTTTTGTGCCAGTGTCTTTTGGGGTATTTTGTACCCAAACCCCAAGATTATATATACTCAGGTTCAGGTGAGAATGCCCAATACTTCCCGCAGGGTGAGGAGTTTCACAGTGGGTGATTTACTCTGTGAGTCTTTGGATATTGTTGAAATCTTTTATGGCCCCAAGAGATGAGCCCTCAGGCTGGATATGAAGGTGCTAACAACTCATCGGAAAGAAGTTATCATGGCTGAGTCATCAGTGTGAAGGCAGGAACACTTCCCTACTTCACAGGGTCCTTCAACACCCAACTTGTAGCCTGAGGGTTCAGGTGTGCCCTGGGCAGCTGCTCAAAATGATCCATTAACAGTTTATCAGAAATTACATAGAGAATGTTGAATATACAGTTTTGTTTACGCAATGATAAACTGGTCCCAGACGCTGTAACTAGGACAACTTATTTCAGTTGTAGCTTAAGTAAAAGGTTGGGGTAGTAGCCCCTGCTTCCAGGAATGGTTTTGGTTTTAGTCAGTGATGATCTAATGTAAATGCATACATCAACATGATCTTACATTAATGCATAAATTGCATCTTAGTTGTGACCTTAGGAGTTGCATTGGGTCTGTCTGAGAAGGAGTTAGGTTTCCCCACAGCAGGTCTCACAGTGCTGTGCTTTCTATTGGTAGTTAGAAAGTTGTTGATAACACATCAGTGTTGTGGCTACTGCCAAAGAGTGCTCGCACAGCATCATCGTTGTCTTTCCAACATTCCCCCCTCATCAGTAGTCTGGTGATGGGCAAGATCTTGGGAGGCAACATGGCCAGAAGAGCTATCCCAAACTGGTCAAAGGGATATTCCATACCATTTGATGCTTGCTCAGCAACAGAAGCTAAGAGAAAGGACGAGGAGGTGGGGCAGGGATGATTTGTTATTTACAACATTTTTCTTCTGGAGCAACTACTATGTCTACTGAAGCCTTGCTTTCTGGGAAGTGGCAAGACATCATCTGATGTCTAGCAGAGAATAAAATATGTTTGTTTTCTTCTTCATGCACAACATTTGCTTTTGCTTCATTAAATTGCCTTTATCTTGACTCATGAGATTTTTTCCATCTTATTTTCTCCCTGGTCTCTCTAAACGAGGAGGGGAATGATAGAGCATCTTGGTGGGCAACAGGCATAGAACCAAGGTCAATCCACCACAGCAGGGTACTCCAACCCCTAGACTATGCTCTCCTTTTTACCCCATGACATCTCTGTATTCAGCAGCACAGATAAATCAGCTTCAACTGCCAGAGCAGCACTTCACTCAGGCTACTACTCAGCCTAGTGGTCAGGACACAGATACTGAAGACCTCTGGTTCAATTCTCTCCAGTCTGAAAAGTCTGGTACTACCCACTTCCTATGGCACTATCCACCTTCATCAGACTTAACTTCATATCAAACTTCTCTGATATTCCTGCAAGACTTTGATAAAGCAGCTCTCTCCAGCACAGCCACTGCGAGCAAATGTTCTGAAATACTGAAAATGATGGGTGGTGAAGGGAGAAGATGTGAAAATTCCAAAACTTTTTATCTAAGAAGGTTCTATTCAAGGTCTGGCAGTCCCTGAAATGAGTGAAGTAAAATTCAAGTTCCCAGATCTTCTTTTGGATATCAGATTCTGCTCTACTTTATGATGAAATTCCTTATATAATCATGTCTAATAAGAGGACTAGTCCTGCTTGTACTGGGGAAGAGGAACCAGATCCTATGCCATAATTTCACGCTTCTCTAATTTACTTCAAAAGAAAGGAAAAACAGACTAGTATTGTTCCCTTCCTTCTTCTCCAGGAAAATTACAATTCTTCCCTGAGGCTTGTGCATCTACCAGAAGGTTAACTCTAACAACAGTACATTTAGTAAATGCATATTTAAGAAATGGTACTTTTTATGGTAAAACCTAAAGACTTTTGTAAAGTAAGATAGGAAGTTTAAAGGTAAATGTAAAAGTAGACGTAACTTATCTTCTCATCTTTCTTTTGTATTCTGCTTTTTAAAAAGTCTTTCTTCCTGAGATAGTTATCTGTCTTTGTCTTGCATTCCAACTCTATTACACAAAAACTCTTACTAAGCCCTTTTTTCCCTCTAGTAATCTTTTTTTTCCCTTCTAACAGAAAGATGAAAGCCAGGTAATTTGTCTGCAGTGTGTCCAGAATAATGAGAAGCAAGAGACTCTGCACAGAGGAAGTTCTGTGCACACACAACTAAAGAAAACTTGACGAAAATGTGTTTCTCAGTGATAAAATTATAATTTGGGACAAATAATTGATCAGGTCATATATTTTAGGTATTGCAATGATATAGTAACAGTCTGTATTTTACATTAAAGGAGAATGTTTCCATTGAAGGCAAAAAAACCCCAGAATTTTATTTTGCTTGTGAATTACAAGAAATTACAACCACATATTTGCAATCTTCCAGAATAGAAGTATTAAATCCTCATCCTTAAATGAAAGCTTTATGAGTGTATTTTGTTTTCATTAGCTTTTTTGTAATTATAATCTTCCTAATTCAGGAAGTAAATTGGAAGCATTCCTTCTTAAAGAGATAAAATTTACATTTTGAAAGCTGAAAACATCCACACAGTGCTTTGTCGAGCCTGTGACAAATTTTGAGGTGCAAGTTGAATTAGACACATCTATGCTTTTGTCTTTTGATAGAACTTCAGCCCAAAGTGTGGAAATAACTGAAGTCAGATTACTCCTGCAGGTGAAGTAAATGGATTCCGACATGAGCAACAGAAACAGACAACCCAAATTACTTTCAAGAATAATGCCTTTTATCTAAAATAAGTAGTCCACCTGCTTTTTTTTTTTCTCTTGTTTTAAGACTGACTCTTCATTTGAAGAGAAGTTTTCTTCCCTGAAGGGGAAATATAAAGAACGGGAACTGATATCAAAAGACAACAAGTGCCACAAGGGTTACAAGCACACAGTGCCTCAGAGTGAAACTAAATAAAAAGAATGTTGTTTCTAAATATTTCTAAATTTTCATTGATGACAGTCTCTCCATAAGAGATGACATTGTTTTAACTTAGTCACCCACCCCAACAAATCCCCAAAACCCTTGGACAAGGAAAATCTTCCCAGTTCCTCTGTTTTCTTTCATATCTCAGAAGGGAATCTGTGGTATATGTCAACAGATAGGTAAAGAGAAAAGTAGCAGAAACCAGAGAACCAGCTGGAGACTTTTTTTTGCCTTTGTGCTCTTTCACTCCAGATGCAATCAATACAAATAATTCTGTTCACGTTAAACCTGTTAACAGGTTAAAGCATAGCCTAAATAACTCTACTTATTCTGTTTCACATTACTGAAGGAAATGCCCCTATTTTTTTTCTTCTGTCATTTAATTTTTGCATTCCAGACAACATCAGCACAGTATAATCAACAGGTGACTTCTTGGGGATCCCCTCCATGCCTTACCACAGCTTTCCTTCCATCCTAATCTCCTCCAGTCTCTCTTCTTTCATCCTAACACCCCAGTGCTGCCAGTATGCCCCACAGCTTTTCAAAGGCTCAGTGGTGTATTATGGCAAGTGTTGTTCAAGGGCTATATTTACTGCAGAAAACTGTATTTATTAGCTACGAAACCCATGACAGGTATGTGAAATACACTTGTGTCAGACATCACAACTTTTCAGAACATAAGCATATCTAAAAAATGTTGGTTAAACATATTGTCTTCAGGCTAAATATATTTTCTTCATTCTTTCTTCAGTTAACAGTAAAAACTGAAGATAAAGCAGATGACCCCGATTTGTTTTATTACATGAGTGATCTGAAACAGCCTTTGCCCCCTAAAATCTATCATCAAGCATTTAAAACATGAGAGTAAATGCTCACAAGTGCAATATAATATTAACAGAATTTCACCAGGTTCCTTTCCTTTATGTATGTCACAGGCTAAAGGCTCTCTTACGAATACCTGAATTGCCTCTGCTGCTTTGCTGTCTTTGCACTGCTTTACTGTGGCATGCTGGTGTCGTTACACTGTGTGTAAGACTCTCACCTGGTCATTAACTGGACAAATTAAAATAGCTTCAAGTGAGCATTTAAGGATCACACTTTGAAATATGTAACTCCAGGTTTTCAGATAAAAAGTCTTAGTTGAAAAGTTTGTATGTCAATCTGAGAGGAAAGTAAAAAGAAGGAGCCTCTTCTGCAGGTGAGTTTCTCTATCATCAAAGTATAGGTCATAGTATGTTTCAACTAAGAAGGACTCTCTGAATGCAATACTTCAATAAGAAATAGCTAATAGACAGCAAACAAGATCACACGCTGTAGACAGCTGCCTGAAAATTCATGCAGTGAGATGATCACATATATCATAACATGTTGCTCACTCACTGCTAATACAAGAGAAAATAATTATGCCTCAGGAACAATAATAGCTTATCTGTTATCTCTCATTTGCAAAGAGAAAGAATAGTAACCTTGAAGTCATATCAAATGATCTCCACCTTTAATACCAATGAAATACTGAGGTGGATCTGGCCAGGTGAAACTGTAGAGATTGCAACTGTAAAAGGAAAACATCTGCCTGGAAAAGACTGTATATCAAGACATTGGACTTTGTTTCAAGAAGATTGACAAAAGAACAATGCTCAGTTATGATTCCTGTAGAGGAATATAATGAGTCAAATAACAACAGCACATGTTGTAGCTGGTGGGATGGGGGTAGAGGGGGGTAGAGGGCGGGGAGCAGAGACAAAAAAGAAGTGTCTCCTCTCTGAGTCTGGCATCTATGAGAAACAACAAGTTCCTTTCCTGAATAAGTTTCTCTTCTTAATAACTTCCTAAACTCCCAGGATATACTCTTCATTTTGCTCCTTAACTAAGGAAGTAGAAGCCAAAAAATTGAGAAAAATTATTGCACAACATCACAAAGGAGAGACTATGTCTGGTTTAGTGAGGGGGCAGATCAGTCTATGAAAGCAGAAACTTTGCACTTGTGAAATGTAAATGTCAGTTTAAGCACTTACTATATTTGAAAACATGTAGATGCTGAATACGTATGTTTTTGTTTGTTCATCAAAACATACAGAATTTTTCTTACTATTGATCCAGTCAATGAAACTTCACTTTGGATGGACTGGAGCAACCATAGGCTCCCCAGCTTTGTTCAGACGGGCTACTAGCATGCTGAGATACATGGTGCCAATCACTCCCACTAACTGTGTGCAGTTTCTGTAAATACATTTATGGGGAATCTCCTAATTCAGAGCCTCATTTTAGTCCTGTCTGGTTATAGTTTTACTTACCTGTGGCAAATTTACCTGTGGTGGAGGAGGCTCTACTAACACAAGTCCTTCTTTTCCTGCACAGTTAATAGACAGAAGGATATATATTTGGAGACCAGGACAGGAAAACCCAGTCCATCCACCATAGATGCTTTCCATGTCTTTGGATGCACAGGCAATTTGTAAAATCTTCTCCAGTTAACTTTAGTTCAATATCTAGCTCTTCTACTGAGGGTACAAAGGACTGAAAAAATGTTAGAAAAATCAATATCTTCATGAGCCAACTGACCTAGTTTTCTCTTGAGGAGCCTAAATGAATCTTATAATATGACTCAGTCAATGTGAAACAGTTCTTAGACTTTAAATACTTTGGATCATCTAGGAAACTGCTACTTACAGAAATAGGCACTGAGGCTGCAACGTAAACAGACTTCTTTTTTTTTATTATTATTTTTTAACCAGGTTTCTGGCCTGTGAAGGTTTAATAGGTAACTGCAGCATATGGAGGAATAACGTGCATTTTGGAGAACTGAGCTCAGCAGTTCATGAAAACCACCTGGTGAGGCTGCATTGATGTAATCTCTGAAAAGCCTATGATGTACATAAAGCTATGCTGAGTAGCTGGTGATATATATTAGGCATCAGTGAAAATACAGTCAGCTCACCATAGCCAGCCTTTCTTGCTCAGCCTTTGGGTCAACACATCTGAGCTTCCATCAAGCACAGAGATGTCTGGTCCTTTACCAATAATTATGGGCTTCAGTTTTCCATGTGGTAAAGGACACTTTATTCTGAAGTCTGATACTACAAAAATCAAAGTGGACAAGAACCTTGTATCAAGGCAAAGTTAGAGTTAGTCTCAGTCTGATTAGGTCACTAATTCTCATGTTGAGAATTTCTACTTGCTACTGACAATACCATGAACTTACACAATGTGTATTGCATCATGCTTTTGATTGTACAACCTCAACATTCAAGTACACATTTATGGGTGGGAAAAATTTTTGGAAGGTTTGGATTTCAATTTTTCATCTCTGCAGACAGATTTATTGACCACTATTCAATGTGATAGATATAGAAGAAGCTACTTATCTCCAGTAAAGACATCAGAACCTTTTGATTTTCCCAAAAGCAGTGTTTTCCAAGTCAGCAAGAAGTATGTACAATTTTGTAAGACAGAAAGAGAGTAGTAGTTAAGATCATTGTGTCCTTGCTTTGAAAGCTTTTGCTGGAAGCAAACTTTTATGATTTAATTCAGCTTAGAAAGAAAAGGGTATGGAATGACCCAACAAGACCTTTCACAGTTGAATGTGCTTCTATAATTTAAAACATGCACCAGAAAACTAAAAAAATCAAGAAAAGTAGTGGTGGTGTTATTGCCAAGATAGTACCCTATATATTGATTTAAATTTGCTCTTTATTCTGCCCTAGGATGGCAGCCAGAACAAGTTTTTAATTTGTTAATTTTCTTTTAACCAGAGATAAACATTTGATAAAGCATTTATTAGAGCTTAGATGATACAAAAAGATAAATCAGTCCAACATGCAGCACTGTGTTCTCTTCTGAGGAAATTTTTCTTGGTACAAATGCAAGCATTAATACAGAGCATATAATGTTGTATGTTTGTAAAGGCACATTTTCATCATAGCCATTACACTGTCACTTTGTCATAGTCCTAGATAATCCTAACGCTTTTTTCTTTCAGCATCATTTGCATATTGTACCTTGACCATTGCAGAGACATGGGTGGATTACATTATTACACTATTGCTAATTCAAAGGAATCACTTAACAGCAAAACTACAGCCAATAAAACGGTCAGTAAGTGTCCAAACATTGCTGTAAGTATTCACATCCACAAATGTTCGGATGACAAACTTTCAGGATAAACTTCTTCCCTCGCCGTGCTGAAACTTTCCCAGGCTCTTTTTGGTCCTGCCTGCTCAATGAGCGCAGTTTGTCATATAGTAATGAACGGATAAAAAAAGTGGAGAGTAGAGTTTCTAACAGGCTAGATCAGTGTCTGTCTAGTTCTATCTGGTGTGACAAGGCAACAGAGCCCAGACCTTCAGCTGTTTCATGTCCTACTGACTGAACTCCCTCCCAAAGGAATTCAGCATCAATGCAGAATAAATTTTATATGTGTCTTCATAGGATATATTTTCATTTATGTAATTAAATCAATTCAAACTGACAATCTGAACTTTGGTATTCCTTTTGCCACTTCTGTTTAAACTAATTTCAACACCACTTACTGATGATAATGAACCTGTATATGTACATACGTGCACACAGACACACACACATACTTTAAGTAGATAATCTTATTGCTTTGTTTAACAGCCTGCTATTTCTTATTTTCACTTTTGGTATCATGTCTTGATTTTGAGAGAGCTCCCAGTTGCTCATATTAGTACAGGTTATCACTTTATTTTTATTAACTATCAAAATTAATATATTTATTCACAATAAAATCTGTTGTAGTTATTTTTCATTTGCATCATGACATGGCACCTACAGCACAGATAGGAGATCAGACTCAGATGGCATGGACTTAGGAGTGGCAGTTCCTGCCTGACCAACCTGATCTTTTATGCCCAGGTGACCTGCCTGGTGGATGAGGGGAAGGGTGTGGACGTAGTTTACCTCGATTTCAGCAAAGCCTTTGAGACCATCTCCCACAGCACACTGCTGCAAGGGCTGGCAGCCCACAGCTTGGACAGGGGCACTCTCTGCTGAGTTAGGAACTGGCTGGATGGTGGGGCCCAGAGAGTGGTGGTGCTGCATCCAGCTGGCATCTGGTCACTGGTGGTGTCCCCCAGGGGTCAGTGTTGGGCCCAGTCCTGTTTAACATCTTTATTGATGATCTGGATGAGAGGATTGAGTCTACCATCAGCAAATTTGCAGATGACACTAAGTTGAGGGGAGTGTCGATCTGCTGGAGGGTAAGAGGGCTCTGCAGAGGGAACTGGACAGGCTGGATAGGTGGGCTGAATCCAACAGGATGAGGTTCAACAAGACTAAGTGCCAGGTCCTGCACTTTTATGACCACTACCCCAGGCAGCAGCACAGGCTGGGCACAGAGTGACTGGAGAGTGGTCAGGCAGAAAGGAACCTGGAGGTTCTGATTGACAGCAGGTTGAACATGAACCAGCAGTGTGCCAGGTGGCCAAGAAGGCAAATGGCATCCTGGCCTGTATCAGGAACAGTGTGGCCAGCAGGACCAGGGAAGTGATTCTTCCTCTCTACTTGGCACTGGTGAGACCACACCTTAAGTACTGTGTCCAGTTCTGGGCACTTCAATTTAGGAAGGACATTGAGGTGCTGGAGCACGTCCAAAGAAGAGCAATGAGGTTGGTGAAGGATCTGGACCACAAGTCCTATAAGGAGAAGCTGAGAGAGCTGTGGTTGTTCAGTTTGGAGAAGAGGAGGCTCAGGGGAGACCTTAATGCTCTGTACAACCGCATAAAAGGAAGTTGTAGCACGGTGGGGATCGATCTCTTCTCCCAAGCAACCAGCAGTAGGACAAGAGGGAACAGTCTGAAGGTCTGCCAGGGAGGTTTAGGTTGGACATTAGAAAGGTATTCCCTGTGTTTGACCTCACAGGTCTTTTCCAGCCTAATTGATTCTATGATTCTATGAGTCTGTGATTTTCCAGCACAATGTGTAGTACAGTCTGTGATTAAAGAGCATGAGTTCTTGTAAAATTTGTGAGAGAAATCCAGATCTCCCTGAACTCTGTTGAACCCCGTGGTTCTGCTGCTAGCCATGAAGAGTTCATCTTTCTTCCCTCATCCTCTCTGTTGTTCTGTAAAGAACCTAGACACCCTTTAACTCTGACTGACTTTAGGTGAAAGAAACAATAACTGCTGGTTGTTGAAGCTTCCTGTTTTCATGGTATTAGGAATGCTAATAGTAATCTAACCCTTACCACACACTTGTGAATGATGTGAAGTGTTCATCCTTGTCCATCATCTTAAAACTGTCGTAATTTTAGAATCTGGGAAAAAAACCCCAAAAATCAGAAGCAGAACTCTGCTAATGATTCATTGGTGATTCAGAGTGTTTCATTTATCCTCTTTTTGTTACCAAGGGAACTTGACACCCACTTCCTACCACATCATCGTTACAACCAAAGGAGTTTCAAGCCACAATATTTCTTTGTTTCTATTTATGACTGCTAAATGCCAAGTTCTTGTAAAAAAATAACTGTATAAAGTGGGTTTTCTTAATTTTCATCATTAAATTCTTGGCTTAGAGCTAACAGTGACCAGCTAGAAATCACATCAGAAAAGAAAGACATGATCTGCAGCTTCTACTCTGTCTTCTGCAAAACTTTTAAACTGGTTCAGATAAGTCATTTGAACTATAGAATGCTCTGAATCTTGCATTGTGTAAAGAAGTTGATGGGTTTTTACTGAAACATTTTCTTGACTTCTAAGCCCATCTCAACAGATACAAGCTAAAACTGGAGATACTTGAAAGTGGTTTTCTTTTTGTAAAAAAGTTCTTGGTTGGTTTGGTTTGCATTTTTTTTGTTGTTTTGTTTTGTTATGGGGGGGAGTTGTATTTTTTAATGTGGTTTACATTCAAGAGAGATTAAAGCAATCTTTTTCAACAGTTTCAATGAACTACAAACTTCCCTTATCTTATTCAATACCAGTGAGACCAGCATTCTTGTCACCAGATATGTCTGCTCTGAGCATAGGGAACTGAAGTGGCATCCAGTAAATTTTAACTGAAAATATTTAGGCTTGAACAATGGCTGTCCAAAGAAAACAACTTGCTGAGATTTTATATCCTGGTATATTAAAGGCATTTCACAGTTTAAATCAGTTTATCTGAAAATAATTCCAAATTCTTTACAAAGTCTCATATATACTTTAGACTGACCTGTGGAATCACTTGATGACCTCCTTTGTCTTCTTCAGACAGCTCTCTCTCTACCACTTTAGAAGAAAAAGAAACGTTGAAGAAAAGCAGTTTCTTAATGAATAATACAATAATACTAAACAATTTTTAATTCAATAACAGTGCTTTATGCATCATAATATTTATCTTATCACAGTATTTCAAGGTTTCTTTGGAGTTTACCTGTCAGAGATCCTGTTCTCACTGAGGCCTGGGCATTACAAATTGCTGGATATATAGATCGGGAGATCTCCTTGTCACACACAGAAAATTTGTCTCTTTTTGTATCAATACAGAATGAATCCAAGAAAAGCATGGAAGGGGGAGAAAGCTCTACTGCCTACTAGGCAGGGCACTCCTTCCAAACATAGAGTTTAGAAATTCTACACTGAAAGTCAATACTTTTTTTAATTCAGAGTCACCTTTGGCAAAATACTTGCTTCAAGCCCATGAGAAAAGACTTATAATTAAAATATTTTTGAATTAAATATTAAAAATAAATATTAGGATTAAATATTAGAAATATTTTCTAATTAAAACCTGCATCTTCTAGAAACAGAGTAAAATCTACTACCCAAGATAATCTATGCTCTATGGTATACTTTCAGTAGAAACTCATCTTCTTCTCAACAATTTTTATATTTCTCTTTGCCAAACCAAAAATTTTTGGTTTTCCCTAAGCTGTGTTTTGACAGAAAGAAGTATTGGCAAACCTGTTTCAGTGTTAAACATGGTGGGTTTGGTCCAGCAAAACACTTACATTCTTAATTCTAAACAAAGACCTGTTTCTTATTATTCCAGCTACTTGAAATTATGTAGTGTTCCTTTAATATCAGAGATGTAATAAGATAGGAACTTACTAAGAACATATTCTAAGACAAACACCCAACTATGATTCAAATTAACCAACAGTGATATGATCTAGAAATTCATTAAAGCTACTCTACTTTGGTTTAATTTTTCAAAAACAAGTAGAAAATAATGGAAAAATATTTTTGAACTTTCTGTTTATAGTTTATCTAATTCTTCAAGAACTGAAAGTTAAAACATCCTTTAATTACTATCAAAGCCTAGAGCCTAGGGTAAGAATTATTCTGTAGTACAAGAAGTATGGAAATGGAATACAACTCCATTTTATGTATGTTTTCTTTTTATACCATATTGTATAATATCTTTTTGCAATATGAAAAGTAAGTATACCTAACTATATAGGTATTTAGAAAACCTATTTGCATTTTAATAAGAAGCTGTACATATTTTCACCTGTTGGAGATATGAAAATACAAATACGAGTGTCATCAGAAGGCAGAGATGTTTGTTTCTGCCTTCCCAAAGTTGTGTGAATAAAAGATTGTATTCATATACATATCTTTATATGCATCTATACACAGAAATAAGTAGGAAGAGATTTGAACAAAATTTTTCAAGGCTTCTTCTGCATTCAGTGTTTGTCACCTGAGAAAATAAGTATCTCCTACCTTTTTTGGTGTTTACATACACTTGACATAAAAGGTGTAATACTCATGGTTAATAAAGCAACAAGGTAAGCAGATAATAAGATAATAAACAAGAGTAGGTAGGTAACAAACAAGAAAAATTCCTTGTAAGCATGAGAAAGAATTAGAAGATGACCAGGTTATAGTTTTCATGGTGTATAGTCTATATCTGGGCCCAGAAAATATTTTTTAACTGACTTATCCACTGCAATACGTAGCTGGCTGAGTAAGGGTTAATGACTGAAGCTGGAGTCCACTTTCAAGGTGGTGATGCAGAATACCCACTCCCCAGGACTTGTCTTTCCATGGTCTACTGTACACACTGGAAACTCTTTTAACTTGTCAGGAATCTCAAGCAAAGTGAGGTGATTTGCCCATCCCCAGAGCAGATTTAAGAACCTGTGTCAAGAATGAAGAACCAATGGCTCTTAGTCAGCTTTTTGCTGCCATATCCAGGACCCTGGGGCCTCAGCTGGGTGAATGCAGACAACCAGAGGAGAGTGTGCGACACATCGGCAAAGGCTTAGTGTGAGAGACCAGGCTGGAGTGGAGCCCTATGTCTTTAATGATTTGGAGAGAAATGCAGGAAGGAAATATAGACTTCAAAGACCCATTATATTGCCAAACAAGCAAAAAGGAATGTAATTATAACTTGTGAATGTGGCCAGCAGAGTCAGCGGTGGAGCTAGAAGCAAAGCTCTGTTTGCTTCATGTTAAAGTTCCCTTGAAGCTCCTCTTGTTTCAAATATCAAGCATACTTTAGAAGCTAACTGTTTCTCAACCCAATTTTAACTAGTTCACTTGAAACCAACTACAGTTCTTTTTTTCTTACTTCCATGAGACCAGGATTTGACTGTAATTCAGGACCTTAGAACATTGTCAGGTTACTTGTAAACTTTTCTCATTGATTTCTTCTGAAAGAAGGTATTTACATCCACAGAAAAAGAAAGATAATCCTAGGTCAAGTACTTTTGGGAGAACAGACCACACTCTTCTGAATTTTCTCAATAATATTTTCATGCCCAGAAGGGAAGCTGAACAACACATCCCTGTTGTGAAACTTTCCTTCAGTTACTACTAGAAAGAATGCCCTAGGGATTTTTCCACTTTGAAAGCATCAAGTTTTGTAAGCTCAATTTAAAAACATGAAAGAATATATTTCTGTAGACTGACTAGGGAAAATTTTTTGAGTCAAGAACAAGTTATTTATACAATGTTATGAATTAACATTTGTTTCCATTCTGTAAAATGATCATATGTTTAAGAGATTTTAAACACGTGATTAGTGTTAAGGTTGTCATCATTATATTTTAATACCCTTCTCTATTCCTAAATTTTTTGATGGGCAAATTGGGTAAAGAATATGAAAATTTTAACTTTTCTGTTCTATAGAAATACCTGGTGGCTGCAGTGGGACATAGCAGTCCTTCATCTGAACTTTTTTTTTTTTTTTGAAAGAGGTTTATATTTGGTCCCTCAGCACCTTTGCAAATCCTCATTTTCAGAAACTGTTAATTTCAGATTCTGCTTATGCAGACTTGTCAATATAACAACAGTCTGCACCACTCCTGGAAACAGGAGGGCTGATGCTCTTCTCCATGCCAGCTGAAGTCTTCAGGTGGCTGTTCCAGGAACTAAATCAGGGATTCAATCTGCCTGAAAAGTGATCTGGTGAAAGCAAAGTCAAAACAAATCCAGCAACCTGCACTGTTACAGGGTGAAAGCAGCTCTACAGCTGCAATTGTAGCAGAGTTGGCATTCACTGAAACATAGGATGGCCTTGAAACTTTCCTATAATATTCCAGACTGCCATCCAGCCAGAAAACAACTCTGACTTCAGCAGGGGCCTGAATGAAACAGCTTGTCTGGATTTCTGGGTGGATAGCCATCTACCTCAGCCTGGAACTAAATAATATTGTTGCTGAAGGTATTCATGTTGCTACCTGCTACAGATCTCTGCTTTCACACATATCAGAAAGGTTTGCTGACTTTGAAATGTTTCAGACAATTGGATAACACCCTTTTCTTTCCCTGCTCTATTTTCACCCCAAAAGGAAAAGCAAAACAAAAGAGCAGCCAGGTAATTTCAGGGTTTTCCAAGTAAAAGTTACGTTGTATTGTGCATTGTAATGTAATCACAGCTGAAATTAATGTTGTTCTTTTACTTGGGTTACTAAATCCATGCTTTGAACTCCAAGTGTTGGTATGCATTAAAGTCAGAAAAATATCAAAAGTTCAGTGCTCGAAGGCATGTCTCCCTTTTTAAGCAGTGCTCAGGTCTTGAACTTTGGAGGAAAATAATCTCTATTTTTCTAATACCAGTGTGACTACATCTGCAGCTGTCAGGACATCTATATCCAATAGCACAAAAGGCATTTTGAGATTAGTTGGATTCAATTTTTAATGTGAAAGAAATAGTTTCGTCTGTTTTATTAATTCCATTTAACCTCCATAAACTCTCTCCTTTTCTCTTATGCTACCAAGAAGACTGTCAGCACTATCTCCAACATCACTGGAGTATATGGGCTCTTGTTATAGAACTATGAGTGGAACATATTTTCTTTGTACTTCTTTACTGTCTTATGCCAGAGCTCACTGAAATGATTCAAGGCAACATGTACCGGAACAGAGAAATATTTATGGGCTGCTTTACTCAATGCTAAATTATAGAAAAATGCAAAGAAAACCCTAATCAGTAGCTGTAAACCACTCAGTGTTTTGATCCAAGAGTTATTTTTTCCTGGATGTGGCTGAAATCACTGCTTTTATAAAATGTACCTTGTATTGTATAAATAACAACATACACTTTTTCCTATCTACTATACCTATTCAATTCTAGAAGACAGCTATAGGCAGCCACTGCTTTGCCTTCAAATAATGCTTTTCTCTATTTTTCTGCCTTTTTAAATAAAAAGATGTGTTATCAAGGAGTCTTTAGTTACCATAAGTCCTGAGTACAAGAATGTTATAACTGATCTGAAAAAAGACTCTTCCAAGAATAAAGATTCTCAGCACTACAACAGTGAGATAGTGGGTTATGTCATTCTGGGATTAAAGTGCATTTCATAGAGGGCCACTGTCAAACATGTTGCAGTCATTTATTTTGTCCTGATGTCACCCTTCTTTATGTTAAAGTAATAAAATGCTTATTTGTTGGTGATGCCTGATCTCAGTGTAACATAGCTACATACAGACCAGCTGCCTTGATTGCTTGCAGAATTGTCCTGTGAATGTGACTTGGCCATTTGCAATCACTGTTGAATAGCTGGATATCAGGTTGATTCTTTTTAATTGAAACCTTTAGCTGTAAAAAATAAGGATTTGCCAGAAGTGACATTTTTCACTAGGAAAACTTCTATTTTCCAGAAATATTTATATTTTTATCTCATATTTTATATTGATGTAATGTTTTAAGTCCAATGTAAACTTTTATTTGCCTTGTAACAATAAGTGAAGCTATACCTTAAGTTGCTTTTGATATTTCAATCATCTTTGCAAAACCCAAACATTGTTCTAACAAAAATAAAATATATACATGAGATACACATTATTTCTTGAAAGTCTCAAAGAAATATTTCATTTGGATTATGAGAACTAGAATTAGAGATTTAGTCCATCTTGAGTTGCTACAAAAAACAAAAGGGAATTTTATCCCCAGCTAACACAAGAGTCATGGTACTGGTTTTCCTACATTGATGAGTCTGTTTTCAATCACATGACCAGGAGAATAGGAAAGATTGTTGAGGTCTAGTGGTGCTGAAGGGTTGCAAGAAAAAGTACCATTAAATGAAAGACTTAAGCCATCCCTTGTACAGAAAACTTGACTTACTTCAGCTACCTTTGTAGTGAAAATAAACTCTCAAAGTAATAGATTAAATCTTTAAAGAAATCTCACTGAAGTGAGTAGGAATTTCCTTTTGATCATTGGTTCTGTTTTTGACTCTGGATGTTGAAGTCAGCTTGAACAGTGCTAGTCAAAGAATGACTTTACCCCCTCCATCATGAAACTGCACCCACCAGGCAGCAGCCCCAGAAATCACAGCCCACTGCAGCTTTCTGATACTTTGTGTGATGTTTTCAAGAAGAAATTGAAGGCATGAACTGCAATGGTAGCGAAATCTTCTTTGATGCGCACTGGAATAGTTCCTTCCCACCTGACAGACTGTTTTCACTCTTGTATCCATATATGAATGTGTTCTTTTTTGTTTTTATAAAACTGGCTTCACAAAAAAACATGTGACTGAGAAAATTGTTCTGAAAGGACTGACCAACATCAGGAAATGTAAATAAGATCTTTTAACTTCAAAGACCTAAAGTCTTTTTAAATTGCTATGCCAAAGAAATTAGATTTAGATGTATCTCATGTTCCTCAGTCTTTTAACTGAATTAGTAAATGAGAACAATCTTTCCATTTCATCCACGTGAAGCTATCTTGGGTAACATTGCCCTAGTGTATAGCTGTATTTAGGTTAGGTAGTGGCTGAATATTTTTTCATGGTAACTAAATCTTTTAGCCAGCAGACATTACTGTGGGATTTAAGAAAGATTAAACTTCTAGGATCCTGCCAAAAGCAATAATTAAAGTAACTAGGATCTGCTTATATAAACAACTGTCATTTTATTTTAACTGTGCCTTTTGCATTTTACTAGTGTCAAACAGAATAATCTTCCAGAAGACCTGAGTTTCAAGATGTTTCCTTTAGTAACTGTATTTTTTATGAAAGAAAAGATGTGTTCTTAGTACAACACATCATTTACATACTCTGCCCCTGCTAAAAGTATAAGCTCTTGAGAATTAATTATTGAATTAATGACACACCAAGTTTTGAACAGAAAAAAAATGTGAAAATGCCAAGTAAAAGATTTTTGCTTAATAAAAAGATCAGAAACATGAAAAAGGAAAGGGAATAATTGTAATGACAAAATATCAAGGTGGGGAAGTGCAAGAAAAAGCAGTAACTAACTTGCGCTGCAACTGCCTGAGTGCTCAGGGCACCCAACCTCTTGCCCTGGAGGAGGTGTAACTCATCTGGTCATAGCTGCTTATGAACATCAGTGACAAATGCCCATTTCTCTAGGATGAAGCCTGGGCAGGGGAGGTTCCTGGGCAGGATGGGCAGCAGAGGGCTTGGTCCATGCTGTGAGAGGAGGGATCTATTCATTAGTAGGACAGTGGACTCCTGGGAAGTGCATGCTCCTCCTTCCTCTCCTCTCACCTTGATCTGCCACCCATGCTACACATGCACAGACACAGCCTGGGTGTGCCCCAAGCCAGCCTTGAAAGTCCCTCAGTAGGAAAGCGAGATGGGCAGCTGGGGACCCAGTCCACATCTTCCCTCAGAGTACAGGCAAGAGAACAAGGCTTCCAAAACTCAAAGTGTGTGTCCAGCTATCAGGGGCTCCTCAACTATTATACAGGGACAGCAGACATGACACAAACCTCCTTCTGTTTCCTGTGGAGACCTACATTATGGGTTTGCTGATGGTGGGCCTCTTGTGCTTGCTTTTCTCTAGTTTGGAGCCCCAAATCCAGTCTGTGTCTTCTGTAGGTTGGAGTGAGCTCCTATCCAAGTGCTTCATGACCACAGCTCCCAGTTTTATGGACTTATTGGGTACTAATAGGAATTCTAGGATGTGGCCCATGACCTGTTGCTTTTAACATGTGTTTCATTTATGTCTCTATTTTTTATTGCATTATTTTGGCAGGAAAAGAAGGAAAAATTTGTGTCAGGCTGCTGAAAATCCATTCTTAGCCACTGGCAAAACCAGCACTTATTTTTCATTCTCCTCTAAGTCCTGCTTGGAGGACAATGGTTTTAACTCTATTTTCTTGTCCTTTAAGCAAATTAAAAACATTATATTAAAAACAATGCCAGCAATGTTTTCCCTAATAGACAGATAGACCTACAGTGCATAATTAAAGGCAGATTGGTCTTTAAAAGCTAACAATTTCCACAGAGTCTAAGAGTCTGTCACTGAATTAAGATGAAGCAGTAGATGTATTTCATGAGCTCTTTGCTGAAGACCTCCTCTTAAAACTCAGTGCCAAGTTTCTAGGTAAGCATAAAATAGCCTTAAAAGTTCCTCCAACTCTCAGGATGCACATTATCCCAACCATTTTAAATCTGACTGATTTAGTTAAAATTGTGGCTGATGCAGGTCACACTCTGAGGAACTAGAAGAGAAAGGTGTACAGGAAAAAATATCAGAAGGAGGGTGTAAGAAATTTGAAATTAAAGGGACCACCAACTACTCTTACACAGATTATGTTCTGGCTTTGTGCCAGTGAAACTAGCAACATTTTAGACACCCATATAACAAATGCTTTACAGCTTTAGAGAGATTTACAAATGAGAAACATGCAGAACAAGGAATTTCAGATGCTATTTTGTATGTCTTTTTATAGAGTTATTTGCTCTTTTTTTAATAATCAATTGTGAATAGCGTAATTGCTGATTACTAACCCCAGATATGGTGGTCATGAATATTGTCTCTCCTCCTGCAACCTGTGTCCAATCTGACATTAACATATCCCCCTGTCAGAAATAGAGACTTGAAGGTTGGTCTGTCAGCAGAAAGAATGTGTGAGACCTGGGCTATACTTGGAGCCTTGTTGATTCTGGCATTCAGTGATGACATCAGTCAGTTACCAGTTCTCACAGCTGTACAAGTATACAGAACTGCGTAGAGGAGATGAGTTTATTTGAAAAGTGCAGGCATTTCTGTGAGTTAGGCTGACAGCTCCACAGTGTTGATGCAGTGGAACAGTATTTTCGTCTCCTCCCTTCCTTCCAATACTTCTCTGTACCTAAAGCTTCTGATTCCAATAGTCCCACTCTTACTCATTTATGCTTCAAAAGCTTTATATCACTAAATTTATGTTTAATCTGTATTTTCCCTGTTCATCATTCCAGACAGCTTGAGCCTAGTTAACCTGGGACATGTCTTGCTCAAACCAATTTTCTAAAACAAGTCAGCTAGAGAAAAAGAGTAATCAAACCCAGGGTGTAGCTAACCAGAACCACTACAGAGTGATACATGACAGCCAGAACCTTGAGCAGTTTTCTGAAGAAAGTCAGGGTAGGGAATCCACTATCAGCTGATACGTTCTTCTTTCTACCATATTGGTTATTGGCATAGGAGAAAAAGGACTATAATCAGGGAAGAATTTACTGGGTTCAGCCAGCGCTGTTACTGTAACAGAGAATTTTTTGTTGCCTGGAGCACAGTTAGATTCTCTTAGGTACAGAGGACAAACGGTACATTTCCATAGCTCATTGCACTCATCTTCTTTTGAAAATATTGAGCAAAACATTTTTAAATATGCAGGCACTGTCTGCCTGTTAGGACTGCCTTCACAGTTTTAAAGACAACTAAATCCCCACAGGCCTTGCAAGCATAAGTAGACACTTTCAGAAACATCCTTTTGGTAAAGGGATTACAGTACACAATACTGTTCATTTAGACCTCAGTAGATAGTAAAACTTGGGTAAAGCATGGATGCCCAGATGTTCTGGGGCAGTCAAATCACATGACTGCTGCTGTACTGCCTCTCTCACACAGGTGTACAGCAGCACTGCCACCGTGATCTCATTAAGTAACTTCAGATAGAGTTGCACTGTGCAACTAGAAGTCAAGAGCAAGGTGTCTTCCTTGCTGACAAATGGAAACAGAGTTCTGTTCAGTCTCAACAAAACTGAAATAAGAACATGTCATCACAACATGAAGCATTGGGTACTGGGGATCATGTCACTATAGGAATTTTAAAGGAACTCGTACAGACCAGCAAAATATGAGAACTTCAGAATATAACTAATATTCTTGGAACAAGAAGAATCATCAAGCCAGTGGTCCACTGACCCAATGATTTTGTTGCCAACATCCCAGCAGCCTAACTGCAAAAGAAGACCCATGAAATTCTACCATTTCAGCCTCAGCTGGTGAACATTTACGTATGTATTCCCTGAAGCTGGAGGATTTATATTTATGAATACGATTTATGAAAATTTTATGGAAATATTTATGAAAATACCATGTTATTGTACAATGGCAGGAATGTAGCCACACAGATATGTAGCAATGCTGCTCGTTTGCACAGTTCTCACCCTCACTTGCAGGGGTCACACAGATTAACAGCTGCAGTCATATGTCAGAAAATGACCAAGCTGAGTAGGACTGTGAACTAAAATCATCAGGGGATTCGTAACACAGGCAAATCCCAGTGCATGATCCAAAGGAGGGGCATGTTAAAATTACAGAAAGCACCAAAGCAAGCAAGGAATTTCCATTTCATGCTGAACAATCTTTATATCAGGAACTTGTGGTATTCCTTCATACAAAAGATCTTATAACTGTGGAAACTGTCAGCCTAGTTTAGTGTAGGCTCCTCTTTGTTCAATGCTATTCATAGTAACTTCTTGCAGACTATGTTGAGCATCTTGTGCCACAGGTGTACGACGATCTCTCTCTATAGCCTGTTTTAGCATTAGAATTCTTGAAGCGCATGTAGACTGTTACCAGGAGATGCAATGTGGGAAATCACCTAGCTTGCCTGTGTCTAGCTACACTTAAATAAATCTGGCTGGGGAACAGCTTGCCCCTTTCATTGACAAACTCTTCTATTTGGTTGATTTCTGAAAGAGAACATAAACTAAAAGTGCTGGAATGCCCCAAAGAAAAAAATCCCACTGTATTACAGTTATGAACATTTAAAATATTTCCAGTTTGAATATTTAAAAAATGGTTTAATAGTAGTTTTAATGGAAAATATGGATCATTCCATTAAGGTGTCAGAGATGCTTTTTTTAATATATATTACTAAAAAAATCCTACTCAATTTGCAGAAGGCAAATGGGAATATGTGTATACATAAATCCTGCACAAAGAGAGGAAAGTTTAGCTCTAAGTGCGCTTCAGTCTTTCAAGTAATCTTCACATTCTGGATGGCCACACTTATTCTAGAGGAACTGACATCATCTAAACTTGAAATAAATTTAAACTAATTACTGTACTTTAATCACTTAAGAAGTATACCTTATTTGTCATCACCATTTAGAACTTGATAAGATTACTGAAACTGAATGCTGACCCCACTCACTTTATAATGATCAATGTAAAAAAAGAAATTCTGCCAAGAGAAAGCACAGATGACTTGTCAAGTGACAGACAGTCTTTGTTGGCCACTACAGGCTGTAGCAGTTGTCTATATGATGGCATCCTGAGGGAAAATGAAAACTTTGTAAAGCTAAATTGCTAGTGATTTTGTAACCTGGAGCTGTTTTGTACTTGCTTTTGATGGAGGATCATCCGTCCTGAGTGTGCCTCAATTTGTGGCACAAATGTTAAAGGATAGTGATACATATGTATGCTCAATGTAAGGAGTATGTTTTAGGATTAGGAACTTTGGGTTTGCAGCAGTTTCAGAGTACCTTTTAAAAGTTTGGAAGAATATTTCTAATGCTAACTATGTCTGGCACCATGACACTGCCAGGCCTTGTATTTCAAGTATTTCATGGTTGCCAAACACATGTGCTAGCTAAGGATGCCAGCAGTAAATTTAAGGTTATTTTCTTTATTTTTTCTTTACATTCCTGCTGTCTTTTCCCTCCACCTAATCTCCAAGATCTAAACATTATCATATTTAACTGGGGGGGATTGTATATGTTTACACTGAGTTGGAATAGGTAATACTTTATTCTAAATGCTCTGCCTATTTTCACTAATGTAATAAGTCCATTCTTTTTGCATATGGAATGTACAATTTAAGCAAGCTAGACCAGAAGTTTGAATAAATGTCATGAGAATTTATTGTTATTTTGCAAATATGTAATGTAAGTACTGTTTATATCATTCTTAAGGTGCTCTGAAAAGTAACCCAGTCATCATATTTGAACCAAGAGGGAGGGAATGGCGTGCTAACAAAGCATTTGCAGAAAGATTTGCATCAGGAGCAATTTGCTTAGCAAAAAGAATAGCAGCAAAATACTCACAGAGAGCCAAGCCCAGGGTTCTTGTGCTTGTCTTAGTTGGGGGAATACCACAAGGACCAAAGGTACCTTGAGCTTTCCTAAATGTGTGACAGCTGCCACGAAAAGAAGTTTGAATGAAAACAGTACCAAATATTGGCTGCACCAGTTTCAGTGCAAGTTTCACCAAGATCTAAACCTGTAAAAATACTCCAATTTGGGCTTTGAAGAAAGAGTTGGGGGGGAAGGGGGGGCAGGGCGGGGTGGAATTGAGGAAGTTTAAACAACAATAAGCTTAGTATCCTGGCCTGTAAGTAATATTTAATGAGGAGGTGAAATACAAAGATTATGAGGTGTAGAAGGGAAAATTATGCCATTTAAATAGCAAAACCTCATGGATATGCTAGCTATTAAATGAAGATGAACATCTCTACATCTGTCCTGGACTTGAAGCAAACCAGGGTTTATAGAACTCTGTTTAAAACCTCATGTTTAACTGCTTATCCACAGCTTACCCCACAACACAGATGCCTAATGAGCAGATATCTATGTTGGACAACTATATAGCTGAACGTGTTTAAATCATTTGCTAAGAAAACTAAAATTTTATGACAGAGGTGCAGAGACAGTGTAAGGACCAAATTGTGTTCTTAGTTACACATCCATAATTCCTCTGATTTCAAATTCATGTACTTCTATGTAAACCGAGAGCAGATGCAGGGGGAAAACCAGATTTGGTCAGAATTTGATCAGTTTATGTCACCAGAGTTGGATTTCTAAAGTCTGTTTTTGTGGTTCTTTCACTGAGTGAGATCCACCTGCACATTCAAAGTACTATGAATCAAACATGAATGCTGTTAATTAATTTTAGTTGCATTAAATACTACCTTTAATGCTGAGTAATTCTGGATCAAATGGAGAGGCATTAAAGTGTCTCTAAAATACAGTTGGTCAATTGCCACTGCAATCTCTAGTAGCAGAAATAAAACTATTTCTCAAAATGCACACAGTGTATAACATAATGTTACAAACTATGGCTTAAGGAAGCAATGTAGACTCTTCATGAAGAGATTCTGGGTGACAGTTTCAGTCTCAAGTGACAACAGTAGAATATTTTGATACCTATTTAGAGAAAACAAAGTGAGCATTTTGCTGTCATATACCTTCATCAAGCTAACTGTTTTGGGCAAGTGCTTTCTATTATTTTTCATAAAATTTGCAGCTAGGTGAAGTATTCTCATCTTTGATAGGGCTGGGTGCTCAACAATTTTGTAGGTGCTGCATTGTGTAGGTTATAGCTCAGGAATAGGATAAGTTACACTTTCCATGTAGAAGAAAGGAGATCTCCTGTGGATGATACAGAGACTCATCCATTGCATTGGTTCTTACATGACTAGCAATCTCTTAGGTAAAGAATTTTATGTATTAGAGCAAAAGATTTGATTACTAGAGTATCAAGCCCTTGTTTTCCCCTACAGGATTCTGTAGCCATAGTGATTAATGAATGTTCACATCAAAATAATTTTGCAAGGAATTATTCCCCTTCCTTCTGTGTAGGGGAAGTTTAGTTTATCCTTGGAAGCATCAAGTTTTAAGTTTTTTGCTCAACAATGCTTGCATATTTTACAACTTAGACTATAATTTCTTAGTGTAAATCAAACACAACTTTTATGCACTTCATTCTTGTAATTTACACTATGTTGTTTATTCTTAACAATGAGGGAATACCTTTGAAGAGCACAAGGTAGTTGTGGAAGACAGTGTTCTCTGTTCTTAAATGATTTTCGCATGAGCCAGATGTTTTAACAGATATCTATATATCAAAGATGTAACATATGGAAGGATGCATCTTCAATACATTTATATCATGCCAGACTAAAACTGTTCATTACTTTCTCCTGTCTTAGTATAATGACCAGGCTAACAGTCCTTCAGTGAAAAGTAGAATTATTCATGTATTAGAAAATTATACTGAAAATTTAAAGCTCCGAGNAGAGCATGCTGAGATGTAGAAGCCTTAGATCTGACCTAATACTGCCATGACTTATTTTTAAAGATAGAATTACAGCACTAAGCTGGCTTGTAGACATACTTCAGCTTGTAGATATGAATTATCTGCCTATCCCCAGACACCAAAGATGAGTCNGTGGCAGGTTTGAAAATAATTAAGGAGGGAAAAAACAACCCTAAGTGTGTATGTCTAAACTTATGATCCAAATCCATGTCAGACATACTTTTTTGGTACGCAGATCTGCCATGCCATATTGAGTTTCTTTCTTTTTCAACCTTTACTGAAAGTATCACATGCTCCAAAATGATCTGAATTAGAAAGGTTTTTATATAGAATGTGCCATTCTATTTGTCTATCAGAATACAGGAGAACACCCATCAGATCTTCAAATCTGATGCTTTTCCCTTTCATA
>VWZD01003786.1:279369-426627 GCA_013396695.1 Sakesphorus luctuosus
ACAAGAATGGAAAGGAGGTGAAGTATCTACTCCAGATCATGCAGAATTACTATAATTATTCATACCTGGGACAAATATTCTCACTTTTGTGGAAATGAAAGAGCTGTGCTCTGGGTTTGATTCACTGTATTGCCTATGTTGGTGTGTTATTCAATATTGTCCAAACATTTTTAAAGACTAGTTTCTAAATGTGATGCACACCTTCTTGCTCTACACCCCCTTGGATTCACACTACTCTGGAATGGCACACATTCAAAGAGCAGATTTGACCAATCTTTTTATCTTGTCCCTCTTTCACTTAGGGAAAAGGACAGCATTTCAACTGCATTCCCTGCAGTCACATCCTGCTTTTAGGTGCATGGTTCAGCAGTCAAAAATGCAACTAGTACACTAATGTAAATCTACTGTGTACATTTGGAGGGCAAAGAACCAAAATAGCAAGTATGAATAAATAGATAAGTTATAAAGAACTAAAAATACACTGAATGGCAGAATCAAGCTTAGTATATGCCTACATTCAAAACAAAGCAAAACAAAAAGGGCAAACAAGACCTCAGAACACATAAACAAAAACTGAAATTCAGCTACAAAGATCTATTGCTAGGCAATGTAACATCCTTCCCACTGATGTGTCTTTTGCAATACTGTCTGCAAATTAAATCTTCTAAACAAACCCTTGTTCTTATAAGGGATGTGTGTCAACTAAGAAAATTATTTTGGAATGCATGAGAACTATCATGCTTAAATGCACAAAATAATCTCAGACTAATAGGAGTCAGTAGGAAATTTATATGAATAGGAAATTATTCCATACAAGCTCCTGTACAATTTTATCCATATTCTTTCGAAGCAAGTGAAATGTGTCTCTGTTGGTTTGAAGACTGGACAGAGAGAATAACAATATGATTTGAGCAGTTTAGGTTTTTTATCCTCTAAAAATGGGGGGGAAACTGCAGTAGACATCACATATTTCTTCTGAGCTGAATTCTTTGTGTTAATGTAGCATTTTAGAAAGAAAAATATTCCTTTAAAAGGATGATGGTAGCCTAGCCAGCAGTATTGTATAGCACATACATTCAACAAGCAGCTCAAATTACAAAGAGCTTTTCCATTGTCTAAGCCAATGATCACAAAGTGTTTGTACTGATGCCAAGTTTTACACTGACAGATTTGGGTGGGCATAAGTGGCAGTGAACTACAATACTTTTTAAAGTAAATTTGGTACCAGATGCTAAAATGTTTACCATCCTTGATCCAAGCTATTCTCTTTCAAATCTAATGACCAATTAGATGCTATAAGGTCTTTTCAGAGCCTTCTCTTCTAAAGGCTGAACAGCCCTAACTCTCTCAGCCTGCCTTCTTCATAGGAGAGGTGCTTCATCCCTTTCCAATCCCAGTGGCTTTCCTTAGGCCTTGTTGCAGTAGGTCCATGTCTTTCTTATGTTGGGAGCCCCAGGCTTGGATACAAAACACCAGTGGGGATCTCATAAGAGTGGAGTACAGGGGGAGAATTACCTTCCTCAACCTGCTGGTCACTTTTCTCTTGATGCAGCCCAGGATGCTCCTTGAGCTTTTAGTTAACAAACACCCACAAGTCTTTCTCCACAGGGCTACTCTCAATCCATTTTCCTCCCAGCCTGTATTTATGCTTGGGATTGCCCCAACCCCAGCACATGACCTTGCATCTGACCTCGTTGGCCTGACAAGATCCCTCTGGATGGCATCCCTTCCCTCCAGCATGTTGACTACACCACACAGCTTGGTGTTGTCGGCAAATTGGTGACTCAATGTCTTCCTTGTAGTGACAGGCCCAAGACTGAACACCAAATTCGAAGTGAGACCTCTCTAGTGCTGAGTAGAGGGAGAAGATCACTGCTATTGTCCCGCTGGCCACATTACTGCTGATACCAGCCAGAATGCGACTGGCCTTCTTGGCCACCTGGGCACACTGCTGGCTCATGTTCAGCAGCTGTCGACCAACAACTGCTTTTCTGCCGGGCAGTTTTCCAGCCTGTAGCACTGCATGTGGCTGTGTGACCCAAGTACAGGACCCTGCACTTCACCTTATTGAGCCTCACACAACTGGCTTTGGCCTATTGTTCCAGCCTGACCAGATTCCTCTGCTGAACCTTCCTGAGCCTTCAGCAGATCAACATTCCTGCCCAACTGATTGATTCCGCACTCAATCCCCACATCCAGGTCATTGACAAAGATATTAAACAGGACTGGCCCAAAGGTACTGAACCGTGGTGACCAGCTGCCAGCTGCACGTAACTCCATTCACCACCCTTTTGGCCCACTGAACAGTGCACCCACCCAAGCCACAAGCAGCCAGTTTCTCCAGGAGAAGGCTGTGGGAAATGGTGCCAAAGGCTTTGCTAAAGTTAAGGTAGACACATCCACAACCTTAACCTCATCCTCTACAGGGGTCATCCTGTCATAGAAAGAGATGAGGTTGGTCAGTCAGGCCCTGCCTTTCATAAACAAATGCTGGATTGGCCTGATTCCCTGGCTGTCCTGTACATGCCATGTGACAGCACTCAAGATATGCTGCTTTGTCACCTTCTTCAGCAATGAGATCAGGCTGACAGGCCCACAGTTCCCTGGATTGTCCTTCCAGCCCATCTTGTAGATGGACATCACATTTGCTGACCTTCAGTCAACTGAAACCTCCACCATTAGCCAGGACTGCTGGTAAATGATGGAAAGTGTCTCAGTGAGCCATCTGCCTCAATACCCCTGGGTGGATCCCACCCAGTCCCACAGACTTGTCAGTGCTGTAACGCATCACTGACCATTTCCCGTTGGACTATGGGGGCTTCAATCTGCTCCCTGTCCCTGTCTTCCAGCTCAGGGGTGTGGGAATGCTAAGGATAACTGGTCCTGCTATAAAAAGCTGAGGCAAAGAAAGCATTTACTTCTTCAGCCTTTTCCTCAGCATTTGCCATGTTTTCCCTCACATTCAACAAAGGATGAAGATTCTCCTTAGCCTTCCTTTTGTTGCTAATGTATTTATAGCAACATTTTAATTATCTGTTATAGAAGTTGCAAGATTAAGCTCTAGTCAAGCTTTGGCCCTTCTAATTTTCTCCCTGCATAACCTCATGACATCCTCATATCCTCCTGAGCTGTCTGCTCCATCTTCCAAAGGTGATGCATTCTCTTTTTTCCCAAGTTTCAGCCTCTGTTCAGCCAGGCCAACCTTCTTCCCTCTTGGCTCATCTGTTGGCATATGGGGACAACCTGCTTCTGTGCCTTGAAGACTTCCTTCTTAAAACATATTTAGTTTCCTGGACTCCTTTGCCCTCCAGAACTCTCTCCCAAGGAACTCTTTTAACCAGGTTTCTAAAGATGCCAAAGTCTGCCCTCAAACTGCAGTGGCCAGAGCAGACTGCTTGCCCTGAGCACAGAGCTCCAGCTTGTCCTGGCATCTAAGCTTTTCTGCCAGCCTTCCTCTGCCCCATGCACACTCTCTGCTCAAACACCCTCATTTTTACCCTTTGTAGAGCCAGGACCAGAAAATCTGAAGTCCTGCCCTACACTCCCTCATTGGGTCCTTCATGAGACAGGCACACAGCCTGGAGATATGCAGGAGGGTTTATCCTTCTTCCTCTAAGTAATCAGTGTCTGCCCCTCAGCTGACTGTGTGACTGACTCACATCACTGCTCTTCTGGGCTACTTCACTCACCATCCTCTGGGTAGCAGCAGCCCCAAGCTTCCAATGTCTTTTCTTTTAGGACTATTATCTTTACCCAGTAGTCTTGGAATAAAATTAATCTATGATCAAAAAAATAGTCCTTCTCATGCTAAATCTGCAAACATAGATTAGTCCTCCCTACTCAAGTTTGGATTCCGGTTCAGCTATAGTTCAGACAAATTCAATTATATAAATGAAATAACAAAATTACTTAATTTCCTTGATGTTGTCCCTGTAATATAAAGTTATAAAACTGAAAAAAAAGGTTAAATAGGCTGAATTATTGGCTAGAATAATAAATGGCTACATCACAGGATTGTAAACAAAGGTGATGGGAGAGGATATAAAATACACAGAACAACAATTATTTTGCCTTTAACTAATGTAAATGCAAGAAATAGCAGAAAGCAGAGAATATAACTCCAGTCTTATTGTAGGGTAAATGTATTAAATATCCCATAAATGTGCAGTCCTAGGCATAAAAGAGTGTACTTGTATACATTTATGTAGTTCTTTGAGCACAGAATATTAACTGATTTCTGTCTTATTTCCACAGATATCAGGTTACACCGAGGGACAGAGCAGAGCAAATAACATCCTGTAGGCAGGGCAAACTCTCATGCAATGAGGGAGATAGCATCAGTCTGAATAAAGCTTTCCATTTGATGGAATGAATTCATATTGATTTAAAACTGATTTAAACCCCTTTGTTTCAAACAGCTTTCTTTTGTGGTATTTTTCCATGGACCAGCAACGACATATATCTAGTGCACTCTGACGTCTACGAAACCCCTGGTGGTAGCGACGAGTAGCACCTCTCGGGTAACCATGTCTGGGAGGTTCAGGCCAGGGGCACTGTGTTGTGTGTCAGGGGATGAAGCCAGAGGAGCAGGGCTTTAGGAGAGCATCATTGCCCCTCTTACCCACTGCAGCGTTTGGGCTTGCTCTGCTGCTTGTTTGTAAACAGCCTGCAGCAATTTATTAATGCCAACTTGCTAATTCCTTTATTTGCTCTGGCTTACCATTGGGAGGTTACAATACTTTGTTTGCTGTAGGAGGAAGGTGATAAAAAGATGGGAAAGTAGGAAATCAGGGCAATTAGACTCTTTGTAAAGCCAAACAAGTTGGGAAAGGAGCTTTATGTGGTAAAAGCCAGTAAGTCAATGAGGTGGTCCTCAGAGGCAGAGAGAAGCAGTGTCAGAGCAGTTGGAGAATAAGAAAACTTGTGGTGTGATTTTTCCAAAGAGGGAAGGTGTGGGGAGATTACAGGAATCAAATTAGGACATGAATGTTTTCTTATACTGAGGTTTGGGAATTTTTTTTAAATCCCTTTAATTTCCTCATTCTTTATTACTGACAGAGTGTGGTCTTGCACAGTTTTATGCAGTTCAATGACTAATATATGGTAGGTACATTGAAAGATACTTCTTTTGTGTTTCTAACCAGAAATTGACCTTGTGAGAATATTCCCTGTAATGCCCAACAATAAAAATGAGAAGTTATGGACATGTTGCAACAAAACATAATGGGTGCTGAAAAAATTACTAGTGGAAGAAACTAGCAAAATATGCTGATAGTGACTTTGCACATGGTTATAACTTCAACAACCTAAACACATGAAAAGTTATCAACCATACTTTCCTCCAAGTTAAAGTCGCTATTTTGACAACATTGTTTCACTGCTAAAACTGATCAGGGTATTGCTCGCCCTTGAGAATATTTCTCTTAAGACAGTTTTATACCACAAAATTTATTTCCATCAGGTCTTACTGAAAACGTAATATTGTTGTCAGAGAGTATTTCTGGTAAAAAAAATATCAGCAACTCTTGGTGTTCAATGAAAAGAAATTCTATTTATAAAAAATTAACCTTGCTCAGTTTGTAACTGGATAAATATTCAAACAGCCTAGGAGTTCTCTTCTAAAAAACAGATATTAGCAAGTCACTTGTAGATAATGGTGTACAAAATGAAGCACAACAACCTTAGGCTAAACAAGGGTGACAAAATACTGAAAACCTGACATTTACATTAAATTAATTCCATGTTTGTAGTCTGTTGTTTGATTGTTTTAATTTGTTTAAGCTTAATAAGTTTGATTATTAATGTAAATATGAAAAGAGACATACAACACACAGAGACAATGTAATAAAGTAGGTTAACTCTAAAAATAAATTGCTTTGTTGCTTCTTTTACAAACATGTGGTTCCAAAAGGAAAAAAAAAAGGTTTTGTGAAAAGCAGGACAAAGCAAATTAAGGAACATACCTTAAATGCATTAATAATAAAAGTATAGATGAGTTGTTAATATAAGCTTTAGTTCTATGATAAGTCAAGAATTAGGAAATAAAATTCTTAAATGTTCTTTTAAGCTAAGACAGAAAACCCCATCTACCATAAAGCCAAATACGTGCTTGTGGGCATTTTGCTATATACCTTAGAGATTTACATTTTGTTCTGTTTAGAACCAATGTCACTACAAAGTGAAAAAACAGCACTTTCCGTTGTCTTCAGAGAACCCAGTTAAGTATCTAAATGTAATTAATTAACCAACTTAAAAGGTACCTTATGTAAAACTGTTGACTCCAGAGTTAGAGATTTTAGCATCACCAGGTGTGTTCCCTAGCTACTACTACATACACAATTGCTGATTCTTTCCAAGCCATGACCCCCTTCTCTTGGTATGAAGTTATGCCAGTCACAGGGATTTTACACAATTACACTGTCCAAAGGACTGGAAAATACAAGGGCAAAAGACAGACCAATTCCAGGAAAAGTTCTCATTCCTTGTTACAATTAGCACTGAATATTAATGTCAATGTGCAGGACTTTAAGAAAAACAATCCAGGATATGCCTCATGTTATGTAGCATAGGCTAGACTAATGCCACAGGACAAAACTGATAAGGTCTTACTAAATGTCACTTCACACTGAATTTTATTTACTGTTGTTGACAATTATGCATGTAAAAATAACCTATTTAGACAATAAGGATTTTTAAAGATGTGTCATGTGTTCATGGTTAAATATGCTAAATGTCACATTAAAGCTGACATGGCTATGGCTAAAGGCAAAAACAGTGTCAAGTTGCCTATGATCCACATGTGGTGTATGTCATCAAACTGATTGTTTCTGTTTGACTGTAGTTTATACTGCATAATATTGCTTATCAAATGTCCTGAAAAAGTGCTGCTTGCCATGAGAGAATTTTTCATCCCCTTTTGGGATTCAGTTTTAGTTAACTCATATTACAGCTGCTGACAGACATTGCAGATGTGTTTCAGTTAGTACAAGCTTCCCCTTATTGGGAGATATCTCTATATATGTACATATATTTACATATATATATGTGTGAGAAAACTAGAAGTAAATAAACCAGAATAAAATGAAATTGCTGTGGAGACATACTGCTTAGAGGAAATCTTAGCTCTACACTGTGTAACACTACTATAGTAAGCAGACTTGTGCATGTGTGGGAAAGGGAAGATTTCTCCACTAAAGTCTTGTTAGACTACTTATGCATCAGTTGCAAGTGTTCTTTTGATAACATTTTTTTCCTCCCCAGCTCTGGCTTTGTCTTTTTATTAGCTAAAAAAAATCAGTGTCTGTAAGATCTAAGTTTAGAAAAGCTTCAGTAGCAGTTGAGTCAGAAGGCTAACTCTGGAGCAAATCATGTTGAGTGGTTATTTATAATATTTTAATTATCTTTAATATATGGATTTTTAACAGAGCTGGATGCACATTGCAGTTGTACTGGGAATCTGTACTTACTGGCAGATAGCATAGTGGGGTTTTTGCCAGACAGATTTCTGTCACCACTTATAACTTTTTTCCATTAAGTGAGATATTTATAAACACTGTTTCAAGCACGTGTTTGCAGCATGCTTTATCACCAATTAAATCCTCTCGGAGGATTCCAGTTCTTCCTGAAAATAAGCATTGTTAATGTTTTTATTTTTTGCTCTAGATATTAATGATAAAAATAGAAAAAAGCCATGACTTGGACTGGAGAGAGCCTTTCAGTGACAGTTGGTTTTACTCCAAGAGAAAACCCAAGAAGTGCTTTTAATATTATGTCATAAAATGCTTTTTTTCAATTTCAAAAGAAAAAGCTAATGTGATTTTTAACTAGATTCACAACACTTATTTTCTTGCAGTACATCAGTTCTAATTATGGCACTTCAGAGAGAGAACAGAACCAGGTAGGTGTCTGTTTCTTTCTTCTCCAAACATGGAGGGCTTTTCACTCATTTGAGTGAAGACCAGAGGGTATACTCTCTTTTCTGTTACTGCAGTAGACTCTGAAGGAGCTTTATGGGGATTTCACACACTTTCGTTGTTGTGTTAGGCTGAGCCACAGTTTATTTCCTCTTGCCTAAGGCAAAAACAAGACTACCAAGTGATATAACCAGAACTCATTGGAAAATTTTGATGGAGCCATTTGGCATCAGAAGAGAACTGCTTCCTGTAATCATGATCCCTCCAACCATAATTTCTTTCACTAAAACAAAAATGGGTCCTGAAAAATATAAAAATGAATGCTCTACAGAAACAGAATGAAATGTTTGACATTAAACACCTTTTTGCCTAAGTAGGAGGGAGAGGTAATTACCCATATTGTCATGGAAACTATTTTTTTTACATTTTTGGCTTCCCCTGCCTCCACTACATGAGGAATTTCAAATTTTGGAGCATCTGTTCCAAGCTGGAAACAAAAAGAAATGTTGAAATCCAGTGCTCTTTCACAAAACAGATTTTCCATTCTCAATACATCAAATGTTCTGCAGAGAACTTGAAGTGATAGCTTAGTTCTGGTTTCTCTCTTCAACTGATAAAGTGAAAAGGGGAAGAGCAAGCTCCGTTTGGTTCCCTGGGGAGTGTATTTAGAGCTCAGAGGTTGCCATGATGGCCCGTGAGGAGAGAAGAAGGAGATGCTATCAGCCTGACATGCTCACAGAAGTGGTGTCACAAGCCTCACAGCTTTCAGTGCTAGGTAAGAATTAACACCCAGTAGAGTGACTTATTTCTCCATATGGATATGAGGGAATGCATATACTAGTTGTGTATTTTTGTTTCATTAGGATCAGGCACAATTTGACAGCATGTAGAAAAAAGGGGGTTTATTCATGTCTTAAATACTTTTGACATAAATAATTTCTTGTTGAAGAATAAATGAAGTGCACTGCTCAAGTTAGTATGTGAGTGTTGCTTGCAACTCCATGGCCAAAGCCTGCAAATCTCTAGCCATTCTCTGCCAGATCTGTAATGAGTAACTCACTTGTTCCATACAGTTTAGCCCTCTCAGCAGCTCTGTATCCCTGGAGAACTGTAAAGAAAAGTAGGTGAGAGGAAGCTTCTCTGCTTCACTTCTGACCCCATCCACCACTAACACTCCACAAACATATACAGAGACTGACAGAAAAGACACATTCCTACACATTTTTAGCAGATTACCAAGTTTTACAACACAGAGCATGCAAGTCCAAACATATTTTATAATTGTCTGTGAAGAAGTGTCTTATACTGTCTTCTTCGCATTTTCAGTGTCAGTGGAAGATATTCTTACATTGCATTTCTTCTTTGAAGTGCAATGTGAGATACAAATCTAAGGCTATTATAGGAAGGCATTGAAATAAGAAAACTATATAAATCATAAATCTGGAAACTGGTTTTCTGAAAGAAAAAAAGAGTAGGGCTCTAATATTCGTCTATTACTACTGACTTCGTGTGAGTTTTATTGTTCTAGATGAGGTTAGGACTTTGGCACTTCTGGGGCTGAAATTCATGAGTGAAACTAACACAAGATTGTATAATAAAAAATAAATGTGCTGAGTTACTTTGTATAGCTTCCCCAAATCTGCAAAAATAGTTCATCTGATATCATTGTATGATTTTTTGCACTGTGCAAAAATTACAGAAAAGGTTGGCTGGTTTTGATAAAATAGAATGTGCCTCCCAGGGGGAAATTAAATTACACTTGACAGCCAAGAAGTATCCACAGCACAAAAAAAAAGCAAGAATCAAAGCAAGTTGTAGGATTCCAGATCCGTTCCGAAAGTATTTTTGTCTGATTCATACTAAGCAGTGGTTGAAATCTTAGGGTTTTTTCTGAACATCCACTATAACCTGTCTCCACATAGAGTGCTTCAACTCATGGTGCCCCTTCTCTCTTGATCCAAGCATCTGGGCCTGTTCTTATGCCAGCAGGCATCTCCTTTTGATCTGTGAGCATGACTGAGCTCAGAGCAGCTGTGTGAGTTCAGTCCTTGATGGGTCCTTTTTCTTGTGACTTCATTTTTCCTAACAAAGATAAAATCAATGTCTTCACATATCTCTGTCTGATTTTAATCATAAAGTCAGCAGTATTGACTGTGATGATAAGTAAGAAGTTTTAGTGGAGGAAGTAGAGCACTGGCAGAGAATGGCAAACTATTAGATAAAGGCAAGAAGCAGCAAATGTATTCAATCAAGTTCCATCCTTACAGTGTCTGCCCAGACACAGCATTGCCAAAACATATATATATATATGTTTCTTATTTGTTGCTAGTAATGAAATCTGGATTACAGAGTTAAGCACTGCATAAATGAAGTCCTCATTAAAAAAGATCATCCTGTATATAGAAATTGTAGACAGAAAAGATTAAAATAAGAAGCAAAGGAACCAAGGGACAAAGTTCAAGTGATGCACTCAAAGGAAAACATCAATATAAGAGTTGAGGGAAAATAAAGGTTTTTCTTTTGCCTATCTTTTTACAGAATGCAACCATTCAGTTCTACAGATCTAATCTGAAATGTGCTCTTGTCACTAGAATTACACCCATGGAGGTTGGCTTTGGAAAGAGACATTGATTTTGGATTTTCTATTGAGATCACTTATCATTCCATGTTCACAGCCTGTGTTACGTCTGAAGGCTCAGAGGTCTTCAATAGTGTGTTCTTGCTAGAAAATGCCATTTCTTCTAAATCAGCTCTTTTTATGAGAATGAACAAGCTTCAACTTGACACGAGACTCTTGGCTATACTATTCTTGAAGGCATTTCATGTTTTATTAATAGTAATTCATACAGACTGGGGAGAGAACAGTGATTGGAGCAATTGCCTTATGTTCACCTCTCTGATCTGCTGCTGTCAGCACCAAGGCGATTGTTCTGACTAGCCAGCAATACTGGGAAGGGCTCCCTCCATCTCTACTGTGAAATAAACATCTTCACACCATTTATTTAAAAATCTTTGAAAAGTCTTCTTGGCATCCCAAAGTTTGTATGCCTCATATTCTAGTTATGCTCTGTCTCAGATGAAAACCAGAGTGCAAAGGTGCTTTTCATGCCATCTGTGCTCTCTTGCTGGCATACTGCTGTCTACAGCACATTCTGCAAGATTTGCTTCTATCCCTCCAAGTTCACATTTCTTCCAATAGATGGTCGTAGGGTTGCCACATTTTTATGCTTTTGAAAAATCTCAGACTGAGACTTCAACTCCAAATTGTGCTCCTTGCATACATTTTGAGAGGAGTTATTTTGCCTATAAAGAAATGATGGAACATAAAACATCCCTAACAATCTGGATCAGTGATTAAATGTGTATTTTCTGTCTTTCAGTCACTACCATGTTAATTTGATATTCTGGCTGACCAAGCAATTTGATTTTGTAACCATATCCAGCAAAATTTAAACATAAATAGGGATCTGTCTATGAGATAGAAATTCAAAATATTTCTCCTTAAACCTTAAAAATGAAACTAATACACCCCATTAAGGTTACAAATGTTAAGTATGTCACATTGAAGTTCTCATAGCACTTCCTTGTTTGTTTTTGGGTTTTTTTTAAATATGTCCAAGATTCTGCACCTGTTGAATGGTTTCTAGTATGAAGTGTAAACTAGGAAAAATAATTGCAGGTTTTAACAAAAAATTATAGACAGCCATCTGCACTCTATTCATGTCACTGCTAAATAAGGGTCTCACCTTCCTCTGAGTGTAGTTCACAGGTATTGCAAAAAACATAGCTCATGTCAGTTCAATTTCTATTCAGCTTTTAGTCAGTCCTTTCCCTCCATCAAAAGATACAGAGAGGGTATTTGAAAAGAACTAGCCTCTTCTAATAGCACCAGGTCATCTCTCTGGGCACAACAATGCCTTTAGATGTGACACAGAAGTGTTCACCCATTGATTCTATCTGTAATACTACAAAGATCGCATGGTATTTTATGGCTTACAACACATACAACAGCTGCTCATTTATTTAACTGTATGATTTTTTTAATTCTTTTCAAACTACCTGTAAGAGTAAGAAATCATAAAGAGTTCAGGCTTAAAAAACTTTGCACCAAACAGCTATTGCTCTACTCCAGTATTTCCTCTCCATTCATGCATTTATGTCCTCTTATCTTATAGATTCTCATGAAAACAGTTTCTGTGAAAAGCAATGACTATGGGCTACACAACTATGAGGGAGAAAAAAAATAAGAGGAGCATATGTTATTTCGCATAATCTATTAAAAAATCAGGTAATTTAAACATAGGCCAAAGTGGGTTTTGACTCTTTGAGTGTTACATATATGTATATACAACATATTCACATGTTTTTATATATATATATATACACACACACATATATATACATATTGATGTAAATAGGTTTTTATGTTTCTTGGTGGCTGTTAAATTCAATCTAAATACACAGGGTTTTTTTCTTTTTCTCTTCTTATTAATTTTTTCCATTCTTAAGAGAAATTAAGTGGTACAAACCACAACAAACTGTACAAAACCCATTAAGAAGGGCAGTTCTTCAGAAACACTGGTAACTGCAGAGCAGATAGCACAACATGCAACTGATTCTGCAAATTTCAGCAACTCACCCACCTTTGGGCCCCTTCAAAAAGGAATTAGCAGCCCTTAAAATTGTAGACAAAGCTTTGCTCCTCAGATAGTAACAGAGGTTCTTTTCTTCCAATTGATCTTTTACAGACCTTGGTGGATAACCTCCATCATCACCCATTTCTGTATTCAGGATTTCTTCCTTTTCTAAAAATATATGCTAGCTGTTAGGCTATACACCATAAAAACCTAAAGCAAGTGCTACTTATAAATCAGAAACCCCAGAGTGCAGTGAATACAAGTAAAAAGAAACGTTGGTTCTGTAGTCAGTGTTTGGTAAGCCATTAAGAGGTCTGCTACATGAAAGAAAGCCATGATTTCCTTCTCTTCTTCTCCTCCCCAACATTTGTTCTAGCCATAAATGATTTTCAGAGGTAGACTGGTGTGCTGGTTTAGAGGTAAACCAGCAGGAGAAATGAGCTCAACACGAGAGAGATTATAAGTCAGAGCTACAACTTAATAATAATAATACAGTAAATACACTGACACAAAGGGAAATTGCTTTCAACTCCCAAAACCCAGCAGTATAACCCAGTGCCCTGGGGTACAAACCCAAAGCAGTTTGTTAGCCCTTGTGCTAAGACCCACGTGGTTCCCCCAAGTCCAAAGCAAAAGGAAGTGAAAAACCTGTTGGTGCAGGTGTTGGCTGGAGTCTGGTCAAGAGTGGTGGTCTCCTCCTGTCGAGGTCCTGCTGCTCCTCTCGATCCAACGAGAGGTTCCTGAGGTCTTCTTACCCACCCCTTATGTACCCTCAGGGAGCACCCAGTCCCTCCCCCAGGGCGGGGACTCACACAATGGGTGATTAACTCTGTGAGTCATGGGCTATTTTTGAACTGTTGATGGCCCATTAGCAGCTACATCTCCTCAGGCTGGGAGTGGAGGTGCTAACGACTCCCTGGGAAGCTGCTGCAAATGGGCCATTGACCTTGGGAATGAATAGAGGGGGTAGAATACATAGCTTTGATCACCCACACACAGTGACAACTGGTCCCACCTGCTGAACTGGTTTGCTTTTGAAGCAGAGTAAGACCTCGATTCTTTTATAACACTCTCTGTGGAGACCAGTTAGGCAGGGACTGGAGGTAGAAATATTACCATGAGACTCAGCTGGGATAGAGGGCTTCCAGGATTTTTTTTTATTAGATGTGAGGAGTAGAATGCCATTTATCAGTTCTGGAAGTAGAAATAAAGCTGAAACTGAACACCTGAGGAATGGGAGACATCAACCCAATGGAGGGTGATGTCACCATCTTTGGCCTAGAAGACAGGCCAGCAGAGTGAAGGTAGGCTGAGCTGCAAAAATTATCATATATGCCATCAGTGGTAGAACTTTCCTCAGGATAAGCAGTAATTGTCAGGATTTTGAACTGAGCAGCCTTTATGTCATTTACTAGTAAAGGGAAAGGCAAGTTCTCTGTGCAATTGTCAGTTGTATAGTGAGCTTTAGACCAGCTATGCCAGTGCCTTATCAAGTTGGTGGCTATTGTGAATAACAGGAGGGACAAATGGTAAGTTTGTGAAACACCAGCCCTTGGGAAACCTTGCCACAGATCCTTTGTGTGGCGAACTGAGGATATTCCAACTCATGATTCCAGCTCATTGCTGTCTGCTGCTGAGCATGAGCTACTGCCACCAAATTCAATAGCATGGATTTAACTGCAGGGGAAAGAAAGCCTGTCCCCTTCCCACTGTGCTGCAGCCCTGGGCTGTGAAGGAGTCAGGGTCATAAAGGAAGGCTGCCTGAAATCTGCAGCCTAACTTTAGGACTGGTATCAAAACTAATATCCATCTTTTGTAAGAAATAGATATCCAGACACTTTTATTGAGAAATCAGCTTGTAAAGCTATCTGTCTGATCCTGAAAGATGTGTATTGACCCCACCTCCTTCCTGCCATCTATTGTTTATGCTTCTCATAGCCACTGTCATGTTATATTTTCCAGGTACCCATCCCAGGTTACAGGTATGCTTCAGTGACTATGGACTAGTCTACAAGAACTGGCAGTACTGTGTACAACCAGCTGCCCCCTGGCTACTAACTAGCTATCTGCAGCCGAGCAGCCTCTCTGATCATCAGCCAGTGGCCTTGTGATGTTGGGCCATGCAGCCAGGATAAGCCAAAAGCATGTTCCATATTACTACCTGCTGAAAACTTAAAGCTTGGCTGTAGGCATCCACAGTTATAGGAAGATTTCGGCTGTCATAATATTTAGACAACAGTAAAAACAACAAAATAGGATGCATCAGACACCAGGCACAGTGTGCCTGTTCTGACAACTGCAGATCAAGGTCACTGCTAAATGAAGCATGGTCTCTGCTTCCAATGCAGTGCAGAGCCAGCCAAGGAGGCAGGAAAAGCCATGGAGAGAACACAAAGCCTTGTTGAATGAACTCAAATCAAAACAGAGAGACAGACTGTGAGGTCTGTGTCTTTCTCATTACTCCCTAATATACAACATCATAATGGATAGAAAGGAAATACCAAATCGAATATGTTCAGAGAAGGAATCTAAACTGTAAAATGGTCATTGCATAGCCTGTTCAAAGCAAGAACATGCTTTTTACCTCCTCTAAGGTATACACAATTCCAGGCACGTAAATTGAGCTACTCTGGCTCAAATTAGAGTGGAAAACAGCAGAATTAGGTTTTAGTCTTTTTTCCTGATTCTATGATTTCATTTTCTCTCTAATTCCTTTTTCTTTCATGTTTATTGGTTGGAAAGGGAAAATTTACAGATAAGGAAGCTGTGGAGTCTTTTTAAGTTTCCAATACAAACAAAACCCCATTTACTGCAGAAATGTTATTTTGGGAAAGGTATTTACTGTGAATTTTCATAACTTAATTTCATACTGTTGTATACTTTTTTGTCTCTGACTTTTTATAGGAAAAAACAACGCAAGAGCTTGGGTCCCTGAGTGAATTCTGAGAGAAGTGGTTGCAATTATCTTCCACATGCTATACTGATAAATGCAAACCTGCCTGGTTTTCAAAAATAGCTCTCTCTTCTCAATGCCATTGAAAATTCCAACTTCTGAATTTTTTTCATTTTGAAAGAAAGAAATGCAACTTTTGTTACTGCTCATTATTGGTTTGGACTGGACTGTTATAAGTTTATCTGGATCTCAGAAACCAGCGGGACAGGAACTGAGCAGAGCTTTTTTTTCCTCTCATTTTTCTATAGATGTGAGGGTGTCAAGACATCATAATGTTCATGATTTCATTTTCCCAACACTCTTACTAAATAGGGACCTGAATTTTAAAGATGCCACATGAATTTTGGAACCAAATTAACCGACAACATGACTTTTACAGTTACTGACAAAGTTTAGGTTAATGAGCAGCACTGCTAATTTATTCTATGTTGTTTCAAGGGAGTACTCAAAATTTATACTCATATTTCATCATCATGGTGAGGCTTCATGAACGAAGATTTGGGAAGGGCTCTACCCATGTGGGTGTGTCCTTCAAGCCTGCGCAGTGGATTTTTTAGGTAAGTCACAGCGTGCGCAGAACTGGCCCCACCCTTTAACTCCTGAGGTTCATCTACCACGGCCAAGCAAGCTTGGATGGTGACAGTGAAGTCTTCAGGACCAGAACCTACAGCCCCCGGTATTGCCAGGAGGTCTCCCATCCAAGTACTAACCGGGCCCGACCCTGCTTGGTTTCCAAGGTCTGAAGGAAGGGTGGCATTTAAATGCCTAGTCATATTTAAAAGCTGTAAGTATTTTGGCCTGTCTGTCAAACTTGTGATGTAACTGTAATACTTTTGATAATTTTTTTATTTAAATGTATATTTCTAATAGACAGTTACCAGATACCTCACTCCAAAACATTGGACTGACCTAATTTTACTTACAAACATAAATGTGTGTGACAGCCACAGAGAAAAGGCTGCTGCAGCTCTTTTGCCCCCTAATTCACTCTTTCCTTTTTAAAGTAGGAAACAAAGGCTTTATGAACACAGTAGAAGTACTTGCAAAACTGATTTCTGCCAGTGAAAGAGAATGACTATAATGCTAACAGAAAGATACTTCTAGACTTTCCAATCTTTTTTTTTTTTTTTACTTTTAGATTATTATGCAAAGCCTATGTGCTCAGAGTGGCCCAGCCTGGTCTTTCTGCCTGAAGAATGTCAGGGAAGGTTTGGATGCCAGCATAGCATCAGCTCTGATACCTTTGAAGTCTCTCTAATGCAGCATATCATTCCCTCTGTTGTCCTCTTCATAGCTCGGTGGATTGAAATGATGGCAAGTGAGTGCCAAAGACAAAATTCACAAGCTGCTGCACCAGCACATTGGGCAATGCTTGGCCTCATCAGCCTGCTCCTGCATCACCCTTTCTGCCAGGCAAGTACAATGTATGCCTAGGTCTTTGACAAATGAACAGATTCAGATAAAAAACAACCCTCCCCAGAAGCAGTGTTAGCTCCAGACATGGCTCAGTGGCCAGTTTTGGTGCAAGGCAGAAGCCTGCAGTGAGAGCTCCACACACCAGTGGTTTGCACTGGAATAAAAAGGGGTGAAATGAGAGTCTCAGATTGATAAATGCCAAACAAGTGTTTGCTCACGTCAAGTCAGGACCGTCTCAAATCTCTCACACTGCCAGTGCAGACTGCACAGTGCGTAGCGTCTTCACAAGGTGTCTGGCAAAGCACTGTGCCCTGTGCTCATCACATTATCACAGCGCTCAGTGCTGACAGCAGCTCCAGCACTGCAGACAGCCTTCATTGCAGGAGCTGCTGGAATTAAGATAGCATGAGGAACGCAGCCAGACGTCTGCAGAGCAAGAGGGGAGAAGCGTTCAGGTCAGTAGCAAGAGGCATTTCAGTCTATGAAATGCTACATGAATTGAAAGAGAGTTAAGATACAACTAGAATAAAATCATTGTTCTTTAGCATTCTTCGATTGACCTATTACAGTGGTGATACTGATAATAAAAATTTAATGTAATTACTAGAATTTTGCTGTTTTCTTCATTCTATTAAAGGCTCAAAAACATTCAAATACACAAACTGCTTGGAAAAAAATACACTAAAATTGTACTTTCAGTAATCTTTCATAACAAAAAAAAAACACCTATAAGGGAATAAATAGATGAAAACACCTTCAGGACAATGCCACCAAAAGCAGATCACACGAACTCATCTAATACAAGAAAGTAAACCTGCAAATCTAAATGTGCGTTCTTGCTCCCTCTCTCTATTTTGACTTGCTGCCTCTGAAGGCCTGTGAGACTGCTGTATCCTGAAGACGAATGCCTCAGTACATCCATAGCTGGTTTACAATCTCCCAGTCTTTTCCTATCCTGGTAGGTCTGTGAATTTCTATTTATATTTGGATGATGTGTAAGCCCTTCAAAAACACTCCAGTTGAGCTGAAAAGTAAATGGAGTGGGGACTCTACTGTTCTGCCTAATCAAATCCTTGAAGTGTTGAGCACTTTCATTGCAACTATTTCTTCAGACCTACCATGTCTGCCTTCCTGAAGTCAAAGTTTCGTTATCTACCAAGATCCGGACTGTTGAAAAGCCCAGAATAGGCACTTGCTAGATCTCCTGCACCATTCAAAGAAATAAAATAATCAGATATATTCATTCTTGTAAGCATCATTATTTATGATTTCCTCACAATGACAAAAGAGATGCAATTTGTCCCAAAGTCTAGTGACAAATATGAGAGGAAATACATTTGAAACTAGTGACAGATATGAAAGGACAGCATACTCCAGGTGAATAAGGAGTAGGCAAAATGTCTCCTCCTTTCAGATATGTTTCTACAAGTCCTTTTCCTTTTTTTAATTCATGCTGACAAGCACACATCGAACCTAGCAGATAAATATTTTACTTAGATTTTATGCTGTCACTGACATGTTTGCACAGCAAGAATCAAGTCTGCTCCTCATTTTCAGGGGCATGCCAAAGCAAGTGCCAGCCTACACAACTCTGCTCTTCAGAGGGCAGAACTCTCTCTCTCTGATGGCTATCCCTGGCAAAGTACAGCAGGGCAGAGCTGCAGCAAATAGCTAATGACTTGTCAATTCTGTAGTCCAAAAAGTCAGATACAACCAGTACAAAAGGGCAGCTTCCAATATTTTTTTATTGTGCATTTCGTTATTCAACATCCTGCCAGTGGGAAAATGGCTTCAGCTGCAGGAATTGGGTAAGGAGGCTTCTCCTGCTCAGAGCCATAGCTATGTTAGCAGGACTGGGGACAGTCAACATTGGCTCTGGGCTCACATGCTTTTTACCAATATTATTAACCACAGCTGCATTTCACTAAGCCCAAAGGAGGATTTGCATTAGTTATTACTCAATGCTGAATTATTTTCTGAATCAACTGGAAACTTCAAGGCTTGATATAGCAGTTATAAAACATGTACTATGCTGCTGTTCAGATGGCAAGTAGATCCAGAAATGTGGTACTGCAAGTCTAATACTAAGCATACGAATAGGAAGTTAGGGTACAGGAACTTCTGTTATGTTAAGTTACTATTTATCATTTTACTATTGTAACATACGAACTGATAACTTGCAGCAAGTTCTGTTCAGATGACTAGTTAGTTCAATAACAGTAGAAAGAGACATTTCATAAGCATCACTGGGTATTGTTGCCACCAGAACTTTTGTGCTTTTCTCTTTAGAATAGCAGCAACTTCAGCTTTTAGTGTCAGGTACTTTTTATTCTCTTCTTAGCTGTTCACTCTTCCCCTCATCTTCTTTTGCACGCTCTTGGAAACTGAACACAAGAAGTGAAGTTCCCAAGAGACCAGTGGCATGATAATAATCATCTCTTTAGTAAGATGAAACAAAGTTAGAAGATGGAATTACTTGCTGGCTCACAGCTGTTAGTACAAGGCACTGCTAAACCAAATCTGCTTAATCCAGAGAGTTCCAGTCAAATAAAAAGCAGGTTCATATGCTGCTGATGCAGAGAGAGATGAATCACAAAGTTTTCTGGCAACCTTCCTTTACCTTGGCATGGCCCAAGAAATGTCCAAATTACAAAATAACTAGAAGCTAATTTTCTTTGAAGAAAACAAAATAATCAGGGAGGGTGCTGCATTGAAGAATGGAAACACCATATCGCTGTGCTTCAGGTGTTACACGCACAGTCAGTGTTTCACCTTCCTTGGAGATCTGGAGAATGACAAATTCACCACGTGAACATCAGTGGGGTGGTAATATTTGGTGTGGTGAGGCTGATTTCTCCAGCATGGTGTGCAGTGGGGAACACTCTAGTAATGACAGCAGTCTACTGTCCAGTCTATTGATACTCCACCAATAGACTACCAGACAGTTTACGGAGAGATCAAGCCCTACACAGGGTTAACATACACAGTATAAACTCCAGTTTTGCAAACGCACAGATAAATAAGGCTATAGCTAAACTGTCTTTCAATGGTAATGCTTTTTGTTTCTACTTTCAATTACTTGCTTCCTCAAATTTGTTTTGGTTCTTGCTTGATATTAGTATCTTTCAAAACATTCTTTTAGGCCCTTGGTATGGGACGCTTTTTCAAAGGATTTTGCATTTAAAGCTTAAAATCCATGGGAAACAAATGTTTGCAATGCCACCCACACTCAAATTCAAATACTTCAATATAGTGCTACAAATTTCAAAAAGCAGCTGCATTTTGTCAGGACATTTTGAGAGGTTTTTCTAAACTGCTTTTGAAGAATAAAAAACCTCTGCCATCTATTTTGTGTCACTTTCAACATCCATACATTTATTGATGTTTTCCATGAAAATAAAGTATTTTTTACATTTCTTGAGTGACACAAACTGTCAGCTGGACATCATACTGTTGTATGTATTTCTAACATTGACACTTAAAAACTATGTGTATGCACTTATGTGCAAATTTACATGCATGTGAGTAAAGAACTACATTAAAATGGTAGTCATAAGCAGATTAGTAGACACTTTGGCAATGTTTATGAATCATATAAAGGAAATTGTTAAAAAAGTGGATATACACAACAGATATGAGGCAAAAAACTCATACTCTTTTGATCAGTATTTGTACACATATATTTATCACGGGATTTTTTTCTGGCTTGTGTTTTCATCACATATTCCTCCTTCTCCTTGGAATTATTGCTTTTCCAGGTCAGGATCCTAAGCAGCTGTCCCTAAGCAGCAAAAAACACTCCTAAAATAATATTTTGCTTACTTTACTTTAGTTAATAGCTTCTGCAAATTTTCAAGGAACATATTTACCTGTGAATCGCTCAATAAACTGTGTCCACACACAAAATCTTGTCTTTGATTCCTTTCATTGTGCAGCTTTATCAAACAGGATGATGACACGAGGAGCTCTGGAGGATGCAAAGAACCAAAGTTTCAGAGTGCTCAGGAAGTGGTAATAAGTAAAACAAGTAAATGAAAAGGCATCCCTTGGTGAGATTTCCAGATGCATTCATTCTCGTTGCTGCCAGGGTAGCAGGAGTTGTGCTTCTGTTTGAGAATTGTCTCTCCTCTTGTTTGACCAGAGACACACAGTTCACAACTCATATCAAAGGCCCCTGAAACTCCCTTATTCTCACCTCAGTAACCCCTGGAAGGCTGTCATGATGCAGCTCTAGTAAACTTGGCTCTATACAGTACTCATATGTAAAGATGCTACTCATTATGTGCCAATTTTCAGCTAAAATACTTAACAAAGATAGCACTTTTCCAATTTTAATATTTCATTCTGAAAAAGGTTGTGAACCAAACAAACCCTTAATAACTCTAAATAACTCTAAGTTCTGGAGCTGGCATGACAATATGTTACTAGTATGCTTACTTTTTTTTTTTAATGCTAGCTGTTGATTTGAAGGTATGTGGGGAAACATGCTATGCAGAGAATCTTTTCTGATGTGTTCTTCCTCCTCTGTTTTTCAGACTTAGGCAGGACACACACCTCTTTGTTGCAGAACTTAATTCCTTCACATAATGCAGAGACTTTCAGGAACTCTTTACCAGATCAGATTGCTGATAAATACCAGAGACCGCAGGGCTCTGCACCGGTGCAGTCTACCCTTTCACTGTCATGATCACCTGCGCCTAACAGGTGTTGAGGAGATATGGAGAAAGTTACTCAAGTTTTCACAGGGACCTAGATTGCTCTTACTTCAAAGTTTCAGTAATGTAGGCTGGAGTGAAGACCATAATGAGCTAATTCAGGAGCCTTAGTCTCAATGCAGATAATTTTCCTTCGTGGTTGTATTTAGCCATTTTGCTTACCATTAATTAAATAATAGCAGTATTTGCCATAGAGTCACAGAGTGATCCCTGACCAGTCATCACTCTTTCCCTTGAACTCTGAAGAAAATCTTGAAGGTTCAACTTCTCTGCCCCTGAACTTTATTTGCACCAATGCTTTGCTCATTGGTTGTTCAGTATCTGTAGTACAATCACCATCCAGCCTCCAAAGAACATCACCAGAGACAAAGACACACTACAGAAGAAATTGTGGAGTTAGTCCTAATTTAGTGTTTCCACTCCCTGCATGCCCCAAACGAATTTAAAAAAAGATATTGCCATATAGTTCTGTCAACTAACAGTAAGAGACTAAAAGCTAGTCTTTCCTCCCTCACTAAAAATAAGAAGTTTAGCGATCTGAACAAAGAAACCCACTAAATAGTCAAAAAGACAAATACATAAAGCAAAATTTTGAATTATAAGACACATGTCCTGTGTGACAAAGTTTAAGAGACTGTTTCAACATGTGTCAGACACTGCTGAGCTTCTGGAGGGGTGACCATCATTGTACTGTATTGTACTGTACTGTACTATTCCATCCCTCATCTCCCCTACCTTAACCACTGCTGCAAGAAAAGACCACTTTTTATTCATAAGATTGTTTATGCCAGGTACCAGTGCCAGCTGGAATCACCCCAGGGCAATAAGATTCCTCCTTTATGTCATCCGTAACAGTAGGGCATAGAGGTGTAATTCAGTAGAGGACTCTCAGCCCCTGATCCAGCCAGGCATTCAATATTGAAGTGATCTTTCGACTTCAGTCAGGAAAGTTAAACAAGTACTGGCTCACAGTGAGTGAAAATTTCTTCACTAGTTTTTATCAAAAACTAACTAGCCTCAGCACATCCAAAATGGAAACATTTCTGCCATGTCATTTGTGATGACATGTTTCAAACCAGCCATGCATAAAACTGATACAACAACAACAGGAAGCGAAAGCCCACTGCCTGCCCTTCACCGAATTCTTAAGACTCCAAAATGTCTGTGACAAAGCAAACTGGTCACTCAGTCCCCTTTGCCAGACACTCCAAACGCAAAGCATTTTCAAATACACACATAGTTTAGTTTATTGGCACAAGAACCACAAGGTAATCTAATGTGGGATCTTAAACTGCCAGCAAGAAACAAGAGGTAGGAAAGTGTGATTCAAAACACCATGAATGAAGCCCAGATGGTAATTGAAACAGCAGCTTTGGTAGTTTTCAGTAAAGCTGTGCAGACTATGTATTCCTCTTTTTCTTATCCAGAAACGTAAGATGCCACAGCATTACACCTTTGGTTTTCCTTCTTCTGTTGTTAGCAGTGCTCTGCACAAGAGGTGACCAGGTTGTGATCCACCAGCCTTGGAGGTGACAAGTAAATGCACTCAATCTAGAATCTTTTAAATTAGATCTCTAATAAAAAACTTAGCAGAGAAATGTCTTAGAAACCTGAAACAATTGTATAAAAGATACCACAGCTGCTTTTTTTTTCTGTCTTTCTTTTCTCTTTCTTGGGCAGAGGCCAATGTGTGGGCCAAAGGCCCTTTTCTGTGCAGAAGTGCCCAGGATGATCTGGTTGTAAGTTAACAGGCCCAATGCAAGGGAAAGTTTTAGATTCCCCTTTTGATTAAATGGAAAGGCCATACACATTTTCCACCATGGCTTGTTTATGATGTAAATGATGGCTTAAGCATTGTTCTTCACTGAAAGTAGTCCATCTGCCCATAATCTGGCATTGATTTTCAGTGCATATTTTGCAGCTTTAAAATACAGTCTTGGCAGGAAACTTAGAAATTTTAGCCTATCATATTAAAATCTGTAACTGGATTTGAGTGTGGAAACATTTTTCTAGGTCTCTAGTCTGCTCCATTTTAGGATCCATGAAAATGTTGCATTTGAACCTTCACCGGGAGCAAAAAGTGTACCATGAATACAGAAGCATCATTCTTCTGAAGCCATCTCTGAACACCAGGAGAGCGAGTGGCTTGTTCTGGCAGTGTGTATCTTTGCAATTGCTCTCCCAATTTATGGACAAATTATCTAATTGGAACTCTGTATTGGTCCTTTTTAACACACTATAAATATTTGTAATTCTTGAAATATCTAAACTTCAATTTTGTGATTCAGTGCAATCTTTTCATACTTATGCCTAATCAATAAAATTAAAAGAAAAAAAGCAAAAAGAAAATTCCTTCTCTGGTGCTAATGATGACTAAAGTTGCTAATACTCAGAATGCAAATGTACTATTTAGAATCTTCTGAAATACAACCATTAAGATTTTAAGTGGCAGATTTATCTCCTGACTAATGTTGAAGTTAACATGGATTTCAGACAGACAGTGTAAATTATGGCTTATTTAAACCGTATCTTTCATTTATAGCTGTGAAGAATAAGCTTCCAGACACACACACCCCACTACACCAAATTACACTGCTGTGAGGAAAATACATCTGGAAATCATTGTGCTATAATACTAGCCCATTTCCCTCCCTCATGGAACTTTGTCCTGATTCTGCAGCCGGGACCAGTTTATGACTACGTGGGTGTGATCAAAGCAGTGTATTCTCCAACCTCCATGTCATTTCTCATGAACTGTTACCGATGGACCATTTGCAGCAGCTGCCCAGGGCACACCTGACCCCTCAGGTTGTAAGCTGGGTGTGAAAGGAGCCTGTGAGATAGGAGCTGTGATAACTCCCCTCTGGAGAATCGTTAGCACCTCCACACCCAGCCTGAGGGGGTGTGTCTGCTAATGTGCCATCAACAATTACAAAAGTACCCCATAACTCACAGAGTCATAGAATCAGCTGGGTTGGAAAAGACCTCTGAGATCATCAAGTCCAACCCTTGGTCCAACTCCAGTCCATTTACTAGATCATGGCACTCAGTGCCATGTTCAATACCAGTTTAAAACCCTCCAGGGATGGTGAATCCACCACCTCTCTGGGCAGCCCATTAATGTCAGATCACCCATTGTGACTTCATTCAATAGATGTAACCTGGCAGGGTGGAGATCAAATTTCGCTACTTCCTGGTGTCAGACCAGAGCAGGTCTCAGACCCAAGTTCCCTGGTCATAAGCACTACCTGCATGTTGATTCGCCCACTGGCATGGACCTGGAATGGGACAGCTGGCTCATGAGGCAAAGAGCTTGGACATGGGAAAACTCAGGAGCCCTCACTCCACTCCTGCTCTCGCAGCCACAGTGCAGTCTGGCCCAGGGGCTTGGTTGCACATGGGCACTCTTGCCAAAAACAGTGTCTTACCATGCATAGGAATGAAAGTTGTGCTGAATGTGTGATACCAATAATGCAGGGTTCTTCACCACAGAGTAATGTCGAGAAATTCCTCGCCCTTAATCAGAGATGACCTCAAAAGACTGTTGCTCGATTTTACTCCCATCATGACTGAAAGTTTAGTATATGAAATGTTCAAGATGTACAATGAGGTTTCACTCTCAGTTAGCCACATAATGGGAAAATAAGGATAATTTAGCATTTACAAAAAAGCTTGTCAAGTTTGGTTTCCTTCTATCAACATTAGGGAGGGAGGTTTGTGTCTTGCTTGCATGCAGAGTCTTTAGAGAAAGTAGGATGGAAAGGTTCCACATCTGGCCTCTCTTTCTCACCACGCAGAAAATCAGTAATGGATCATCCAATTTCCTTCTCTTTGTAACCACTTCACTCTGCCAGGCAGATGTACTATACTAGTGTAAGCACCAAGAAATATGATAAGAAACCTACTGGATACCATGGATGTTTTCCACAAAATACCAGATAGGCTTTTAACTTCCTGCTTCTTTACTCCGTTCATCTCCTGCTCCTGTTACTCTTTAAAGTTTGTTTGAAAACTTCTGTTCTATCTCTGTTTCTCTTCCCTACACTTCTTGTGCATAACTGAATTACTATTTTGCAAGCATTTGAATATTTTTACTGTTTTCTTTCCTCATGCTGTTATAATTCCCTAGATTTGTTTTCATTCTCATATTTCATGAAGTATTTAATCTCCAAGTTGGCATTTTTTTCTGCATCTCTCTCCCACTTATTCCTCACTACACACTCCTCCAAAGGCTAATTCCTCATTCTATAGGCTATTTCTCCTATATAACCACCCTGTCACACTATGTGTGACTCTCAGAAGATGTAAAGATGTATCTTGTCTTCAAAATTACATCACATCTGTATTTAAAGTTCCACAGATTTCCACCTCTTCTAATAGCAAGGGGAGGAAAAAGAAAGCATAAATGTTTATTTTCAAGGGAAACTGTACTGTTTTAACTGCACCAGATTCCTTGGAAAGTGTAACCAGCTTATATCTGTGAAATGCTTCCAGCATTAAGAACACATGCCAAAACTGAAAAGCGTGGGTTGAACATGAACATATTTGGAGATGCCCTGTAATAATTACAAACACTGAATGCTGACCTGCTTATTGGAATAGTTACTGTACAGATAGATTTGTTTTTGTGTAATAGTTGGAAAAAACAGCTAGGACAGAAGAAACTAGGGACAGAGAAGTCTGTTTTCTCTGGAAAAGGGAAGATATTAGACAAGAAGGAGCCTAGGTAGAGTAGCAGTTTTAACAGCAGCATGTTCTCAAGTAAGATAATTACTCTGGAACAAGACTGAGAGGAAGGCACCTTTCCTTTGGTTATCTGATGAAGTCAAGCCTGGACTGCCAGCCTGTGGACCTCACTGTGGTTACAAAGAGCTAAAACTTTAATCAAGCAAAGAACATGTGTCTCTTCAGGACCAGAGCATTATTTTGAAGTGATTTTTGTGATTTCCAAATGAGTTGATTCCAAAGCAAAATCTCATAACTTCGGTTGACTTGTGCATCTGAATATTTCAAACATTCTGAAGTTTCCTAAAGCTGTTTTAACATTGTTTTTAAGCTTTTTTATTTGTGCAGAGCGGCCAGTATCTTTCCTGCATGATATTTCCCTTCATCTCAGGCAAAGAATTTCTTAGTACATGCCAGTATTCCCTCTCCATGGACAGAGCATGAAGACAAAACCAAAAAGAAATCAGTCTTTGAAAAAAAGACCTCTTGCAAAATTATTGTTAAAGAATAGTTAACAAAGCACAGAAAAAACATGTGAGCATACTCCAGCCAGTTATGCATATTTTTCAGATTTATAATGCATTCTCTGATGAACCTTAAAAATCTTGGTTCTCCATTAGTATCCAGCCTTTGAGTCAGCAACCAAGAGGGAATAATTCAGAACTGACATCACAAGCAACTTCACAGTTCAATGTCAACGGATGACAGGGGAAAGAGAGACTTGCATCAGGTTTTCATCAAACCATATTTAGAACTTATCATGGGTTTCTAAACATAGGTCTGACCAGTCTTACATTTGGCACCAAGTGCAACCTTTCACAGTGTGCTTTGGAAAGGATTTTTGTGACTTGATTTCTTCCTCGTCAGATGCTGTAACCATTTTTAGGTGACTAATGAATATTTTTATCTGACCTTCTAATCTCCAAGTGTGTTACATGCCAAAGAATGATAATATGGGAGACCATGTTGCAAAATAAATTATTTCATTGAAAATCAGAATCCCTTGCCTAATTTTACTTCAGTTAATGCTCTACGATACACCAAAAAGATCAGACAGACAGGCATCAGTATGATTAATTTCACTGCTATTTCCTTTTCTCCCTCAAACTGGCCACTGAGGCCACCAAACTGGTATGCATAGGCTTACACTTAGCACATGTTAACTGAAGTGTTTGTCAAAAAATCACATTCCTTTTTCCATTAGCTGGTGTCGGTCAGCCATCTTGAGCTATTATACAAGAAATTAGTATCAGATGAAAGGTTTGCTTTGAATTTCCATCCATGCCATATTGAAATGGGTAAAAAAGATTCACAATAGAAAAGTAATTTTGTTTACAAGATCTAGAGTACAGATTTTAGCTTGTTGGATCAAAACCCCCTGGAGTACATCTTGGATCCAGAACAACTTAGAATATTTCTAGATTTTGAATCTATTCTCATTTAGAATCTTACTTGTAGATTATGACTAGTAAGTGATGTTTATATTCAGTACCTGCCCACTGGCATACACCTATGAAAGTCACCTATGCCAGCTAAAGTTTCATCTATATTTCAAAGAGTGAAGTGTAAGCTCTGTCCATTGAAATCACATGGCAATTTTAAGTAATAACATTAAATTAGTTCAAAGCTCAGGTCCAGAATAAAAGTTTGAAGCATGTATGGAACTGCTTTTTATTCCACAGTACAAAGAACATCTCTTTTTTTCTACAGCAGTAAGTATAATCCTACCTTCTATTTAAAGCATGCAGTTTATTATCCCACTTTTTCATTTACATTTTTCTATAAGGTCTCTTAATCCATTTCACTGAAAACAGGATTTAGCAAGTGTAGCACATATCAGATTTCCTGATAGACAAATGGATTTTCTGGGTTTTTTCTCTCATTAGTAAATGTAAAACTATTTCTTTTTTAAACTTTTCATAAGTGGGGGCTGAATGAAAATATTTTCTTTTATTTTTCCAACTACTATACAAGAGCCCTGTGTCTACAAGTGTGCTGGAGAAAGATCAGAGAAATATCCATGTAGTGTCATGCATGTGTACAAAATTTCTAATTGATTAATCATACATTATACAAACCTGTCAAACATCATGTTAAAATGTATCCCAAGGTTTCAAAAATGATGAATTATTATTAAGACTTCTGAGTTTCCCAAAGCAGATAAAAGATGACTGAATTAATCCTCATGATGATTATATAAAACAGGCAGTATCTCACTTTGAAAGACAAGGATTATTTTCTTCAAGGACTTCTCAGTTTGAACCTTCAGTAATAAACTCCTGATATGGATTTTTAGGAGGTATCAAAAAGCTGGAGATTGCAGTATGTCAGATAGAGCTGTACTTGTTGTCCCTTGGAAAGAAACCCTCTGTCATTATGTCAACAGGCACATGAAAACCCAACAGAATTTAAGTTCTGTATTAACTGGGTTTTCCAACAACAGGAAAGGACTCTGACACAGCCCAGCTGAGAGGTCAAGCCACCCAACTCCACAACTTAACTGTAAAAACATCATTTAGACTATCCTACACTGGATTCTAGAGCTCAGAAACTTCTATATTGGTCGCATCTTTTTAATAGTTACTCCCAATATCACACAGTGTTTTATTGCAAACTATTATTGTTTACCATGTACCTGCATTTTAAGTCTTCTTTACATGTGCTCTTCTTGATTCTTACAAGAGTTGTACTGCAACTTCATTACCTGGTGGCTCACAGAAAACTTTTCAGATCCCTACACTAAGAAGCACAATCGAAATCCACCTCTCTTTGGTCTCAACGTGCTGCCTCTACATAGGTGGAAGTAAGAAATGGAAACAGCTGTCTAAAAAGGAGTCTTGACAATCTGATTCTGCCTCCTGTGGCAGTTTCAGCTGGCAGATTACTACGGTAGGGGGAAAAGGAAGGAAAGTGGAAGAATTTATTTCAGCTCTCCTTAAAAATTTCCCATGACTCAGAGAAAGCTGTCTCAGCTAAAAAACTTGAGTTCATAAATTCTTGAGCACACTTGTTGATGACTTCTGGAACTTTGAACACTTCAGAATCATCAGCAAACAGAAGTACATCTGACAGTTTTGGTAGGAGAAACACAGAACTACATCAAAATCTTCTCCCACTCAGCCACAATTCAGAGCTCTCTAATGCCAGGATGGTCGGCTGTCCCAGGGTTGCAACTCATACCAACAGTATTCACAAGCCTGGAAGGCTGAAAGATCCTGGAGGCAATGTGCATATCATAGAAAACTCAAAACGAGGGAACTCTGGGGGAAATTAATTGGCAAAAAGTGAGAGTAGTTCTCCAGGTGTCCTCTGCAGCTCACTGTGCAAGTATCTATGTCCCAGCACAGTTTGGGAATTGTGTTTCAGATGCCTTTTAGGCTTCCTTCCTCTCCCAGCTCTGCTTCCAGAAACACAAGACATTCCCCAGGAGGAAGTGTTCAGGAACAGCTTGAAAGCAACACAAATTTCAAGAGCTATAATTTAGCGATATCTGCTCTTGTAGGCAGTGTACAAAATTATACAAATGGAATAACTGAACGCAAACGATGAAATTTGTTATTTTCTTTATCAGGAGGTGTCACATCCAGTCCCCTAGATGATCCAAGCAGGGGGACCTCTCTAGAGCAGCTGAAGTTTGGCAACTTCTTCTAAGAGAAGGGCTGATGGATCTCATGTTGTGGGTACCTCCTACGTGTGGTACTCACCAGAAAGAGTATTTCCACCTTTAGCTCGAGTGAGCACAGCAGCTGAGCTGGAAGAGAGCCATGCACCTGCAGATGTGCAGGAAAAAATATTTAAAAATCAAAAGATAGGCCAAACCCAACTTGTATTTATTGATAATCTTGTGCTTGTGGAGTATCTGATTAATGACCTGAGAAGTTTCATAGCAGACAAAATTCAGGACAAGCTTCATTTAAATGCAGAGCACAGTTCAACATAATAAGTAGAAAATAATGAGAAGACTCCCGGTCTCAAATTCAGGGACTTGGACTGCTTTTGCATCACTTCCCTGAATCACCTGTTTACAATTTGAAGCCTAACAACCTGATGACATTTTAATGTCTCTGTAGTTATTTGGGGACTTTTCATAGCTCTAGGGAATTCTGCCTAACCTATTTCTCCAGCTTTCTTCTAGCTCTGCTATCTTTCTTTAGCAGGAAGATACTCTATTCACTATATAGTGGAGCCTCTGCTTCAGCAAAGGCTTTACCATTTGCTTTGTAATAAGCCAATAATGAAAGACTTTGTCTTACAAGTTGTACATGATCTTGTAATTGAGCATCAAAACTAGTTTTCAGGTGACTTTTCAGATTACTTCAGATAATACAGACTGTCCAGTGCTGGTTTCTGCTTAAAAACTTTAAGCATTTTTATCTGGAAGGAATTTTCTACTTGAGAAGAAGAGTTTGGGTTTGTTGAGCCTGCTCACTCCTTATGTTTTTTTATTTGTGTCAGACTAGCATTTAACAGAATGGGGACAAAGTGAAAGGCTATGAAAAAATACTGAACTAAAGCTGTATGGGAAACTGGGCTGCACAAAGACTGCTTGCACAGTTTCTTTGTTTTTATTCTAGGGTTGATAACTTAGCTTTGGCTTCCAGATAATTAAAACTTATTGTAATTATCCTCATGAACTATATCCTCTAATTTAAAAATTGTCCAGCTTCAAAGACAGGGATATAATGAAGGTAGAGTATGACAGACATGTACTACTTTGCTTCCAGGTACCCTGAAGGAATTAATATGTATTTACACTCATTTTTGCCTTGTTTGGGTCTTATTCCACTTCCTCTGTGGTTGACTTGCTCTGTGCCTGTGATGACAATCAGTGATAAAGGCAGACTACACACAACTGAACTGCAGACTTACAGAGTAAAATACAAAGAGTAGGAATGCACACCATAAAAATAGTTTTTGTTAAGGGTATTCATGTAATCCCATCCCTGTCTTTTTCTCCTCTCCTCATTTCCCCAGGGAACAATTAAGTTTAAGAATAATCCCCTGTCTTAGAGTATTTGATCAATGAAAATTAAATTAGCTGCTTCCCTGGCTACAGTTCCTAACAGTATTGTGAAATTTTTAATCAAGGCTCCTCAAAACCCCTTCACCCCTCTTGTTAACTCAAAGTCCATGGTTTATAACTACAAACCACAATAGCCAAGAAATGTCAAGTGGCAAAAATGCCTTATCCAGAGAATATATGCAACTGAAATATTAGATACAGATAATTACTACAGTGGCTTATATTATGATGGAGTCTTCCCACATGACAGACATACAAACTGGGTAGTATTTCTTTTTGTGGCTTTTGGCTTGGCACAACTCTAGTTTATGAGGGAATGGGATGGGTGGACAGAGGCTTATGAAAGCCCCTAGGAATTGAGCCAGTGGTGTGTACAAAGAGTAATGTAACAAAATAGCCTTTTGGGAGTCCTGATCCCAACTATGCAAAAACAGACCTCAGGCAAGAATTTTTTTTCCTGTAAAATTTTAATAAAATGTAGTTTGTGCAAATTTGAACACCAGAAGGACAAGAACATTGAAGAACAAATATAGAAATACTGTATGCTAGGAAAAAAAAAATGAAGGGACTTCAGGACTGCTAGGCTGCATGCAAGCATTAAGCCAGATCATGTTCCAAATAGAACAAGAAACCAGGGATAGATCCAAAGCCCACTGAATTCATAGTCAAATATTCCTCTGATCTGAAGATAATAGGGCTAACGTAAAAGTGCCCTCCTTAATCAAATTCTAGTTTTGTTAGCAAATACTAGCCTTTTACCATAAATTTATCCAACTATAATTATTTTTCATATATAATAAAATAGAAACATATTTTCCAATATTTTATGTTAAGAAATTCTAAATATATGTATACAAATATTAACTACAAATACTTCAGTCTGTTTAGTCGGAGGGTATCGTAGCATGTCTAAGAAGCATGGCTTGTGGGGTTTTTTCACCAAAATAGGGGAAATATGCTACATATTGCAGTAATTTTGATAGCTGTACAGGACTAGAACACCAGGATCTATAAGCTAATATTACCCACTGGAAGGTGAAGCAAAGTGATCTGGCTCCTGGGTCTGAGTAACCTAAAGTAGCACCTGTAGTCAGGTGTTAGAATAGTTTAGGGTGCCATGGATGTGGGGTGTTGTTGAAGGGACTTAAGCATTATCTCCAGATGTTGTAGTATTCAAAATGAATTGGGAAAAAAAAGCATAGTCAAGGATTTTATTTTTATTCTAGTTTAAGTATACATGCTGATCTCATTTGATTCACCAGTAACTAGATATGAGAAAGGTTAAGGTAAGCTAAACAAAACTAAAATACTGTCTGTACTTTCTTCTCTGACTTGCAATCTATATTCAGGGAGGAAGTTGAAAATCACCTAAATAAGCTCATTTGTTAAGTTTACATTTTCCAGTGAGAGCAGTTTTTATGTTGTGAAATGCATTTGATGTGTTCATTTTGCAAAGACCAGTTTCCAAAATGTTACTTTCCAATTTTTTTAAAAAATGTAAACTGACTTTTTTCTTATTGGCCTAGTGCTGGCCAAGATGTATTTCATTTAACACTGGCTAAGGCCAGAGGTAAAATACTCTAGAGGTTTTATATGAACATTGGAAAGAAGATACCGTGAGGGGTGTATGGAGATCAGGACCAAAAATGTTTAGCCCTGTTAAGTATCTTCTCTAGCAGTCATATACATTGCTATAGGTCGCTCTGGTCAATAGTTAGGTAGGAAAGGCTGTATCTTTTAAGTCAAATACGGCTGGCCTTCTAGAGCTGTAAGAGAAAGTTACCAATTCTGTGAGGTGCTAATGCAGACTCGGGGCCAGAGTCAGCATTTGCACATAATGCAAATCTATCTGTAAGCATTTGTGCCTATGTTTATGTAGAGGAATCAAAACATCCAAACATATTCTCTTTGAAACTGATGCAAGAAAATCTGATTTACCTTCAAGGTGCAATATCAGGATTCTATAATGACAAGAGAAACATGAGTGGAAGGATGATAAGTGATGTTCAGCTGGAGAAGGGGTAACTAGAGAAGAGAGAATGTACTTGAACCTAAAAACTCTCTCTTTCCATGGCTTTTTCTGTTGTTTTTCTGGGTGTTCCCATTGGTAGCCACCCATCCACAAACAGCGCATCATCTGTGCCATTTTATTCTTCACTCCTAGATTTGGTGCCTGTGCTGGTTTAGAGGTAAACCAGCAGGAGAAATGAGCTCAACACGAGAGAGATTATAAGTCAGAGCTACAACTTAATAATACAGTAAATACACTGACACAAAGGGAAATTGCTTTCAACTCCCAAAACCCAGCAGTATAACCCAGTGCCCTGGGGTACAAACCCAAAGCGGTTTGTTAGCCCTTGTGCTAAGACCCACGTGGTTCCCCCAAGTCCAAAGCAAAAGGAAGTGAAAAACCCTGTTGGTGCAGGTGTTGGCTGGAGTCTGGTCAAGAGTGGTGGTCTCCTCCTGTCAAGGTCCTGCTGCTCCTCTCGATCCAACAAGAGGTTCCTGAGGTCTTCTTACCCACCCCTTATGTACCCTCAGGGAGCACCCAGTCCCTCCCCCAGGGCGGGGACTCACACAATGGGTGATTAACTCTGTGAGTCATGGGCTATTTTTGAACTGTTGATGGCCCATTAGCAGCTACGCCCCCTCAGGCTGGGAGTGGAGGTGCTAACGACTCCCTGGGAAGCTGCTGCAAATGGGCCATTGACCTTGGGAATGAATAGAGGGGGTAGAATACATAGCTTTGATCACCCCCACACAGTGACAACTGGTCCCACCTGCTGAACTAGGACACTGCCCAGTTGCCAGGCTCAAACCAGATCTGAAGCCTCAGCAAAAGAGCTGAGAGGGCAGACATAGTTTTTTTATACTTCTCCCAGGCACAGAAAGGCTGGTCTGGCAAAGGCCAAACATCCCTTCACAGGTGAATAGGTGAAAAAATAACCTGTCATTTTTATTTTTCTTGAGAATACACCAACTTTATTACTTGTGTGAATGAAGATACTTAAATTATTAGAAATTAATAAATTAGAAACTATTAGAAATCCTATGTCCAATCATCCTTTTAATCAGAAACTGAATGGAATATGCAATTGGCTTCTTTGCTAAAGAATTAGCAATCGTATTTCAAATGCCATTTGTTTAGAGTCATGACTGCTTATTTTTCCCTTAACCTCTCAAAATTTGACAAGGGTAAAAAGCTTAAACTTGCTGGCTTGCCATAAAACATCAATATTTAATTAAGTCAAAAAGAGGGCTGTCATTAAGTACCTAGAATGATCTCATAAACTCAACAGTCCAGCCATATTAAGATCAGTAATAAAGTACACTCATTAGATCACAAAGGATAAACAATAGCCTGAGATTAAAGTGCTTTAATCCTCTTGCAGTACAGCAACAGCAGCATTTCAGTTTAAGGTCATCTGGTCTTATGAGGTTTGATATAATATTTCTATAACTAAATACACCAAAGTGCTACTAATACTGGTTATACAGAGCATTCAGTGGGATTTTCCATGCCAAGTGCTGAAATGAAGATATATTCTCTTATTATTGGAACACATGGGACACATGGACTTGTCCAAAATCCAGCAGAATTTAGCAGGCAAATCACAGAAATTATGCTGGAGTCACATCATGCAATGATGCCAAGAATTAAGGGGTTAAACTCTAGCAAGGTGAATCAGGATCTCAAATCAGCACAAACTTTAATTGACAGCTGTTCTTCATCTCTGCCCCACATCTCCCACAAGTAATGCCCTGATGAATATTGGAGAGACAGCTCCATTCTCACACTGGCAGCAGTAACGATGATGTGCAATTTCTCTTAACAAAAGCCAAAAATCAGGATGCAGGACAGATCCCATGGGACAAGTGTCACCTTGCTTCAACTGTCTTCCAGGTCCCTCAGCTGAAATGTTGAGGACTGGAGCAACAGAAACGCTAAAGGAGGAAGGGCACAAGAAAATCAGGAAAACAGAGCTGCAAGTCTTCATCAGAGAGCAAGTGGGAATGATGATTGTAGGTCAGAGACAGCTAAAATGACAAATGTGCAAGGGCTGAAACCAAAACAAGAACACAGGAAACAGCAAAGGCAGCAAATATATCAGATGAGGCAAATGCTGTCCACAAAAAAAAGGAACAGGGTGTGAGTCACAAACTTGTTCTTCTGAGACCAAAAACTAGATAGAAGGAAAGAGACACCCAAATGGTGAGAAATAATTCCAAAACCAAAAAAAAAAAGAAGACATAAAAGGAGATACATTTTAGATCAGTAATTTGGAAAACATTCAGTTTCTTAAGAAAACAGTTACTTGACAGTTACAAGTCAAATTTCTTCATTGCAAACATCAGAAGTGGAGAAGCTTTGTGGAAGTGGAAGAAAGCTTTGTGATTGTACTAGCTGGATAAATTATGTGACTTGCACATACTAGAGGTGAGGGAAATAATAAACAAAATTTTTCCAAAAAAGTCAAATTACTCCATTTCAACACTTTTGTGAGATAAATACTTTTTTTGACCTTCAAAATATCTTTTCTAAATGTCCCTCAGTTTTGCTTATTTGACCAGGACCTATTTTTAACCTAGTTCCCTTGAGAAAATTGAGGACTTCTATTTTGGATAACCCTTCCCAGGATGGATTTTACCAGCTGTAAAAATAGTTCACAATTTCTCCTGCCCATGCAGACAGAGAGTAGCAGAAACCTGCATGAAACTACTTTTCTTTCTTATTTTAACTGCCAGTGAACCAAACAGAGTAAAAAATTAATCGTTCATTCAGTTCTAATCCAGAAAATTCTTAACTGATGTTTTATCACCAACCCTTTTGGGCTCTTGGTGATGTTCTGATTGCATTTGCTCAGCTCTGGAGAAGGCCCATAGATTATAAACTCTTTCTGACAAGGGCTCTCATTTATTTTCTGCTGCCTGGAGTTGCCTTAGGGCTGTATCACGTGGTATGGGAGGCCTGAAAGATTGCTAAAGCTCCCTTTCCCAGAATTGTCTGTGCTTTGTTACATAATTTAGCATAAACATAGACTCCATAACTTCTTAAGTTTTGGGGGACTATTTTGCTTTGTTCAATGTATTGAAAAGTCCTCTTTTATTGAGTTCTTGAAAACATTTCAGCACCATAAATCCAAATATCATGAATGTTCCACTTCAAAATTCATCTTTATGATGTTTTTACTGACAATTAAAATAATTAGCAACTACTTCATACTGTTGATGTCTGCTTCCAGCTTCATGCTCCAGGAATATTACCATGCTCTACTGAACTGGGAGCCTCAGGCCGAAAGCCAGAAGCAAGAACTGTGAGAATAGCTTTGATAGCTCACCTCACAACACATTAGAGTAGGAGCTTTATCAAGACTGAATTATTACATTTGGCTTGAATGACTTGACAGACTGTAGTCTTGAAGTACGTTAAGAGAAAAACAATAACTCACTAAAAAGCAGAATAAACATTTCCACATTCCTTACAGGATATCTTATTTGGATTGGGCCATTTTTCTTAGGCACCTATGAAGTCTGCTCTAAAGCATAACATTGATAAAATATCTAGGACTCTGGTTAGTGGCAAGTAGCAATTACCTATGCAAGAAGAAAAGCACAAAACAGAGATTATCAAATAATATTTTTATAAATTAAAAATTTGCCATCACTTATTTAGTGTGAGGTGATTCTACTATGATTAATACAGCTACACAATTTATTCCCAGAGACTTGGACTTTATTTACAGGAGAAAAAGCTTGGTTCTGTGACCATCTTCTCAGTGAACCATTTCTCTTCCAAAAATGCTGTAGTTGAAAATGACCATACTGAGAATCATGTGTTGAAAATAGTTGCTATTTTTGGAAGAAAAATGGGAGTGTTTATGGAGATACAATAGGCTATGCTTTTGTGTTCATAAATTAGTGAATACCCTTTTAGGAAAGCTGTTGCTGCCAAAAGACATGTAGCAATGGAGGAGGTCTTCTAACTTTATTAGTTGTTATCAACAAATTGCAGCAAAGAAAGTACTGTGAAGCAAAAGATGGAACACAAGAAGGAAATACAGTAATATTGTCTATTAATGGGGGGGGTTGTCATATTTAGCAATCTATATCCGTGATTGCACACAGTAATTCTGACTCTTGGAGCAACAGAGACTTGTTGCCACTGCTGATACCACTGTGTTTAATTTTCTGTTTCCTGTTCAGAGAAACAAAAGTCTATCCATGGTTCACATTTTTACATTTTCCAAATTCCTGTTTCCAGGAATATGCCGAGGTATACTGCTCTCATTATCTTTCTAAACCTTTCTTTCACTTTTGTCTCTAAGCTTCTCCCATATCTCTCATTTCTGTTAGATATTCCATCAGTCCTTTTCTCCGAAAGACTAGCCTTCACTCAATTCCTCCTTAACACACATATTTCCTGGGAAGGTCAACACTAATCTGTTGGAGACAGAGATCTTTTAATACAATAAATCTGCACAACCTGAGAGATTAGACCCTCATCTGATCATTCCCCACATTTTATTTATGTGCCTGCCTAGTCCTGTTTATCTCACTGCAAACGTGTAATCTAATGGAGTGGCCCTTAAGGTTCAAAAGGTATCACAGTCAGTACAAATGCTCTATAAAATACAGTTATGATCTACACTTTAAAAATCAGCTGATGATTTTGTGAGTCCAAGTGGATGACAGTTTTCAGAACAGTTGGTATAGCCAACTCCACACCATCACGAATGCTTAAAATGAGGTAATAAAAAGTTGTTAGGCACAGAAATTAGGTTGGTATGATCATAGGAACTGCATTTCAGGACATTAGGAAAAAAAAGGAAAAGAAGCCTCTCTCAACAAATGAGAGTAATTTCTCCACAGTATACTACAAGGTATATTCCAGCTGTAATTGCTGAAGAGTAAATACACCAAATTAGAGGAAAATTACTAAAAAGAAAGAATAGCATCTCATGACATGAGTAATTACTGAATGTTGTTATATCTTATAGCTGGATTCAAATATTTCAATGACTTCCCCCCCTAACATTTTGAGTCCTGGATTTAACTCCAAATTTTATGCCAGGGAATCACTGGGCTTCTTCTAAAGAGGCAAAAGAAAAAAAGAAAAGCTTGCTGGTTTATATGTGTGCTTGTTCTGGATATGGACATAGGAATTTTTTTCTTTTTTTTTTTGCTGCAACAGGCTCTTCAGAAACTAACTTTTCTTTTACTTCATTACTTTCTGAGAAAGTTATCTTTAGTTTACGGATAGCTACTGTTGACCTGTCCATAGCAGAGGTTTCATTAGATATCCCAAATGAAATCACTTTCTCTAATAAGTCTTTTTCAGCATCACAATACTTTTCCCATTAAAATCATAGCTCAGGCATAAGAAGACATTGGGAGGTACTATTAGGTATAGCTACAGCAAAAACAAATAGTCTGGGACCCTGTGAGGAAATGGCAATAAATATCAATCATGGGGACATTTTCCCTGCAGCCACTGGATCAGATCAAAGCTGCAAAGTCAGTGGAAAAGTTGGCATTTGACTCAATAAATGCAAGCCAGTCCCATGCTCAAGGGCTGTACAACTCAATCCCAGTGTTTTGCCTGTGCTAATGTTGCTGGTACTGTTGTGCCCCACCTCCTTTCACTGTCCACAGAGAAAGCTCATCCAGCAGACCTGGATGATTTACATGCTCAGACATGGCAGTCCAAAATAATAAGCTATAAAAGTAATTCATTTAGCAATGTGACAGAGCTGACTGTGCAATTAAAAAAAATTAATAATGAAGGTGGTTATTTATAGATAACTTCTAATCCACAGAGCATCAATGCACTCACCATATTTTACAAATTGATTTATAAACTGCATATCAGAAGGATAATATCACTTAGCAATGAAACCTCTGGAACAACATTTCATAGAAGAAAAGTACAGAACAGAATATGAGGAAGAAATGCACCAATTGAACAGCACAGTGTTGGTATGTGCTGTGCCAACCAGCATTTGCCCAGGACTCCAGAGCTAACCCCTCTAATCTTGTGAAAGTACTAGGGCATCATAAAAAATAATGCCTGGTGTTTCACCCAAAACACAATAAAAAGACTAAAAGTGCAGATTATTGATCACCATAGAAGTAATTTTGAAACTCGTTTTCTTTCTTTCACAGTTAACAGTTCATTAAAAGCTTTTGCAACAGTTGCTGGCAAAACTTGCTTTGGCTGCTACAAAGTACACTGCAGTGACTTAGACAAAGCTGTGACAGATCAGAACATTGGCTTTCTCACTGTTTATACACACCTACATTGTCCCTCTCCTTACCCTGCATAAATATGGAAGTAGATTTGTTTACCAAACTGAGGTGGGTGTATGAAAGTGTCCTGTACTAATACCTGTTGTGTAAGATTTTATTATCAGTAAAATAAAAAACATCACATATCTATTGACTTCTGAATCACTAAAATTAAGTAAATAAAAATCCTATTTTGCATCTGAGACATGCAATAAAATAAATGACTGTGTGACTTGAAAATAGAATGTGTAATAATATTTAGTTTAATTCATTAAGCTATAGAACCAAGAAAAAAATTGCTGTATTTCCTGTTTACAATAATACCCTCTTATATTCTAAATTTAAAATGTAGAATACAAAATGCCTAGTATTTAATGGAAAATTACTACATAGATAGATTCTGGCTCACTTTCATGTAAGAAATTCATCACCCAAAGAAATCCGTAAGGTGCTCAAACATGAGAATAAACACTTTCTAACAGTCAAATGTTTTATTTCTCACATAGCATTAAGGAGAGTACAGGGACTAAGCTGAAAACATCTGTGTTGCTCCTTGTATATGGAAAGTATAACAGCCTATGTATAGTGCCAATAGCAATATACTGCTTCTTATTTGCCAAGCAGTGCTGGCTATCATCAAAAGCACACCTTTAATGGAGTATCTGAAAGGCACAGATACACAACTGTATTTAAGTAAGAATGGGATAAGGAGGTGATTGTGTCTGAATCTGTTCCTCATCATTTTACATCCCAGATGAGGTGAAAGACAGAAACACTGTACCTCATTCCCAGCTCTCTTTAACTGGTGACACATACTGGTTTACCTCTAGCTCCACCTTCAAATCTGTCAAAGTCAGTGCTAATGAAATGTGATCTCTCCCCTTCTTCTTGCCTACACAGCTGTTTGATTGAAGACTTAGTAGTTGAACTCGATGATCCCTGTGGGTCCCTTCCAACTTGGCATATTCTGTGAAATACGTCATAAACATCAAATGTGCTCATCTCTGTATGGGTCCCATTAACAATATGCTTCAAGACAGGCTCCAGGGATTTCTCATTGGTGACAAAGATGCCTGCATAAAGTAGATAAATCAAATAAGCTCTTCTTCCACCATCTGGTACCAACAGCATAAACAAAAAGTCAGCAACTCAAGTTCTCCACCAGCACAGCTCTTTTCACAGTGATCACCAAAAGCGTTCATTCCCTCAGCATCCAGGTGCTGTACACTCATAACTTTGCCTTTAAATTCTCCCCAGAGGGAGCAAAATGTTATTTAACTCCATGAGTTTCAGAGATCATCCTTCTTTTAAGACCAGGAAGGATGTAACACAGCAAAGCTGAGACCAGCCTGACTTTCCTCAAAGGCAGGTTCCCTGCCAAAGGCATGCAGCTGTGGTTTTTCCACTCAACAAGGCTAACACTATCCTGCTGGGGTCTGTACCTACAACACCATCAACAACTCACTAAAAAATGGCATGATGTGTGCTTGCAGCAAATAAATTATCTGGTGAGGATGGTGAGGATGCAGACCAACAGGCAATCTTTTATGCAACTAGACAGTAGCACCACTAACTGCACATGGGTGTCATTTAGCCCTAACTACTCATACTAGCCAATCCCATACGTATGCCCAAACAATGCATTTTTATACGTTTTTTTTCTTTGCAGACTTGATCTTCCCAGTTAAAAAGGTATCAAGATATTTTTACAGAATATTCTGAGTTGGACAGGACCCCAAAGAAGCATCAGGTCCAACTCTTAAGTGAATGGCCCTAACAGGGATCAAACACCTGATCTTGCTCAGACTAACTGAGCTCATCTCTTTTATCTTGCCCTTAATTATCCTTCCTTTCACTCTTTTAGGTAGGCCAAGATTTCCTTTCCTCTTTTCCTCCCATCTTGCCTTAGGAATCGCTTCTCACTGTATTCCCTCCTAATAATTAGCTGCAATATCTTCACAATGTTGACTATCACATTTTGCCCTATCTTATATAAATTTCTTACATAATGAAGGCAGTAATATCTGCCATGTGGGCAATAATTTTTTGCCAGTTTTGCTACAGAGTATGCTTGAGACATTATCCTAACCCATATTAGGATAAAAGCAATTTGTGTCAGCAGCTTTCTGCAAAGATCCTGATAGAGAGCATGTATATCTGTTGCTTATTAGCATTTGAGTGTAAATATCCTTTGTATGGTTAGAAGAAATGGTAGCAGCAATATGCTTCATAGCTATCAGCATAGTGATGGAGAGTGCACGATAAAATTCGCAGTTGAATCAGTTTCCACACTTACCATGTTAGCCTGACTATCAGTTACTCCAAATATTCATATTTTACAAAGACTACAGATATCCATCTAAAGCTATTTGAGAGACAGGTATCATTTTTCAGAAACAATTATTTGAATTCACAGTTTGGTAAATCCTGTCATTAAGCTGAATTACCAAAATTTTAACCTTAAAATACACTGTCTAGGATTGGATATTCCCACAAGCCCTGCGAAAGAATAAGCACCCAAATAACAGCTCCTCATCTGTAACTTCTGTATTTTCATCTCCTTGGTCTGCAAAATGGTGTTGGAAATTTTGCAACAGCTGTCTTCCAAACTGAATGTCTGGTACTTCCTTTTTTTTTCTATTAAGATTGGGAAAAGGTTCAGAATAAGACTAATTTCAGCACAGCAGTATTTTACTTCTCTTTCTGATTAACACCAGAATGTATTTAAGGGCAGAAAAGGATATCTAGTGAGTGACAGCATAGGTAAGAAAGGGAAGTGCTCAATCAAATTTCCATGAACTTCAGAGAAGATCTAGTTCAAATTCTAAGTAGAAGTCTTAAAACCACTGTTAAAATTGATTTTAATTGATTTTCCCCCTCAAATCTTTATAATATTTGTTTCCACTGCCATTTTTATGTAAGCTGTATGACTGTACACTACTACAATAGGATGCTTTTTACAAGCAAACAGCACTTGAAAGCAGCATTCAGAGTTAGAGGCTGGACAGCAAAAATAAGAAGCCAAAACCAAGAACAAATCTGAGGTGCAAAAGCTTAGCCATGCCAGTAGGATTAAGAGAGAAATAGCCTAAACTCTTGGAGCCGCATCTAGTTGAGCCAGCAGATAAATCTTTGTTAGGCAGGAACACCTGGGTACATGTACCCCATCGTTTTTTCCTCCATGAACTGTGGGAGGTCTTTTTCCTTCTCTCTCTCAAGAATAAAAATCACTGCCAAAAGTTTATCAGCTGCATCTTCACTGAGCAGTGTAACGTGGGCTCTGTCTTGTGCGGTCTGAAGCAAACTGGTGTGCCTCACCTACAAGCACCACCTAAGGAAATACTGATGGAAAGAAAGGAAAGGAAACTCAGGCAGTACATCAGAGTGCTAAACACTTAGCCCACACATAGTAAATGTAATTTCCACTCCTTTGGGGACTTCTCTGTAAGTCTTACCTCCTCTGTTAGTGATTACACTAGAAAACCACAAGCATACCCAGACATAAATGACATGCAACTAAAAGGACCTTCTCCATTTCTGTTTCAGCAAATGTTTTGGATCAGTAGAGTTAATTAGACAAAACTTGCTAACAGAATTTGGGGGGAAATTCCTTCTTGGAAATGTGGTAATCCCTATGATAAACAGAAGTATGTTTAAAAAAGGTGACCCAGGGATTTCTATTGATGTGCAGTTGGGAAGTTTGTGTCTTAACAAGAAAAGCAGACATCACAAAATTGCTGTTTTGTTTATTTAGAGTTAAATTGAAAGAACACATTAAAAAGAAGGTGAACAGCACCCAGTGGTGACAGAAGCAATTTTCCAAGTGTGATAAATATGCCAATGTTACTAGACATAATGGCAGCATTCTGCAAAGCCTGATGACAAACAGCTTCTTCTTCAGTGCTGCTGCAGCACTTAAGGCTCCAAGACTGACAGGGAAATGGGAGGAAAGGAAATGAAAGGAACTTTGAGTTTCAGTTAATTAGAAGCAGAAATTTGGGAAAGGAAGCAGTCTTACCTTTTGAAATCTCACTTGCCTCTCTTTAGATTATATTACACCCAAAGGCTAAAGAAATATTCTTTTGGTGTTTGGAGCCAAATGATGACTCTGCTCCACAGATATTCTGTTTTGTTATACGCGCCATACAAAAAGTTAAATGTATATGTTTTGGGTCTTTTTTCTCCAAAATCAGCAATGAAAGTAAAACAAGAAGATTAAGCATTTGTGGACAATTCTGAAGAGGAAAAAAAAAAGAAAATGCAGATCACAGGAAATCACACTTCTATTCTGCAATTGTAAGATTGCTAGAAATGAGGATGACTGCAAAAAGGAAGTTAAAAATCTGGCAATTTATAAGAAGTGACTGCTTCCCTTTTAGAGACTGTCATCATATTCTGATTTACTGAGGCTACACCAGACTAGAAATAAGCCCTCTACAGTAGTTCCTCTCTTTGTTAGAATCACCAATAACAAGTAGTGATTTTCAGTATCCATTCTAGTAGTTAGTAATACCTCGGAATTTGTAAATGCCTAATAAGCCAGAAATTCCAGGAACTGTCTCAGAATCTATTTGCATTAACTTTTGTAACTTACACCCTTGTTTCCCCATTTCACCTTCTTAAAAATAACACTCTATATGGTCCAACAATTTGATTCTTTCATATTAATGCAAATAAAGGCTTTAGTAGAATAATAGATTGTGTACAGTGATTGCAGATTACTGACTTTTAGGGATATTTTGGCTGAAGTGTTAAGATCTTGCCTGCAAAGATCTAGGAGGCCCTGATCTAGGAAAATATTGCATTGAAACAATTCCCATAAATTGGACGTGTTTTAGCTAAGCATTTGCTGTTGATTTACTTTATTTTATTGCAGTTTAGTTTAGTTTAGTTTCCCACCTGGATAAAAGGTTTGCTGCTGATAATCCTCCAAGGCACCTTGGTTTTAAGAGAACCTATCACTTGACTCTGCCCTTACACCCAGCCCCAGGATCCAAATTATCCTCCGAGCACACAAGTAGGTGTGGGATGGGATCACTCTGGGTTTAGCAAATGCTCTACCCATGAAGCTAGTGAAGATCCTCAAAAAATGCCAGGAAAACCATCACTTCCTTATAAACATTTCTAGCTATAGAAGGAGGACTATTGTGCCTTTCTCCTTTTAACATAAAGCCCCATTTCAACAGTATAGACAGACAGTATCATCCCCCTAAAGTAAGGCTTTAGTCCACTTTCTAGGATGAGTAGGATGTGCAGGTTAAAATTCCTCAACTAAAAAAAATACTGAATCCTAGGATTTCCACCTTTTGTTGGGCCCCCTAACCAGAACTGTACTGCATAGTCATCACTCCATACTCATCCCACCCCTCAAATATACTGCAAGAAAAAAGCAAGGTCAGCTCATTTCGTCAAAAGCCCCAGTGTAGGGGCCCTTAGGTTTGAGAGAGAAGCTCCAGTGACAGAGTTTCACAACTGGAAAAATCCTCCCTCCAGCCCAGACTGAGGGAGAGGCAAGCAGGAAGAAAGGGTTCGTAGCTCGTTCTTGTCCTTATGGTTTCTTCTTGGCCTCTGTGTACCATGTTTGTGGACTCTCTCGGTCACATCACTGTTTGAGCAGGTCTTGGTAATCACTGTGCTAACGAGGGAACATCCATGCTATCCACTCAGGGAGCACTGACTCCTGCTGCCTCTCATCTCACATGAGGACAAAGATAACTATTGGGGTTATTTTTTTCTAAGGTAACTTTCTTCAGCCTACAAATTCTGTCTTGGCAGGCTGACTACCGCAGCCTGCCTCCGTTCCTGGTTGTCCTCAATAACTTCCATAACAAGCATAATTTTTTTTTAATAGTATGAGAGGAAATGCAAGCCATTAAAAGGTATAGCTTCCTGGCAGAAATTTAATTATTAATTCCGTCATCTGAGACCCCATCTCCTGTGACTCCAGTGCCACAACAAAAATGCTTCTGTACTAACATCTGACATCATGCAGAATTTGAAGGGCCTTATCTCACTTTCTATTTGCTCTAGTTTTGTAAAATTCAGGCCATCCAACCACTGCCTCAAATGATTTGTTTTGATATGACCTTTTTCTGTTATAACCTCTTAACTGTGTTGTCCATCTTGTTCTTATAGCATATATCTTCTCTGACATTTGGTTGTGTTTTTTTTATTTCTGAATGAGTTCCATATAGTCTTGCTTGATTTTCAAATTAAAGTTCAACTAGTAGCCTTGAAAAATATTAAACTTGAATTTAAAATATGTATGTTTAGTTACTGTGATTATCTATATAAAAGGTTTTACATTCATGTTTTTTTAAAAAAAAACCTTGCCAACAAAAGCATATTCTTTTAACAGTTGTTAAAGCTTAGTATTTTCAAATTTTGTCCTTGTATTATTTTAGTAAAAGAACAGACATTCACTCTCAACCCAGAGCTGTATCACCTCTGGAGGCCAGAAAAAATAAGACATGCAGACTTACATACATGCATTTCATATTTCCACTCCAGAATACTTATATATGATCATTAATCAAAATATTTTAGCACTGTGAACAAGTGACAGCAACACCATGAACACATTATTTAATGAGTAAAACACAGATACTGGCAACACAGGAACCTGCCCTAGAATATAGACAGGGAAGGACATTAAATTTGTATTGGTGGATGTTTCACTGTAGTGAATTTGTTTTACAGAATTAAAATCTGCTACGCATACTCAATCTGAGGAATTCCTGTGGGGTCAGTTCTGCTCTTGGAAAAATGAGAAGACCCCAGTCATTTCCTTCCTCATGTTGGACTTATATTCATTAAGCTCAGGTGCTCTTTCCGCAGAGATGAGTGTGAAACCATGCAGGTAAGCACAGCTGAGACAACACAAACTACCAAGAAAGGTCTGCTCCTTCTCCACTGAAGGGATCCACAGTGTGAGCCCAAGGACAGCATTTCAGTAGCAGTTAGAGCTGGCACCCATGCACAAAACAGAGGTTGGAGAAAATGGACCTTGCTCATGTCCTTGGAAGTCAGTGTGTCGTGTAAGCAGATACCTCATCTGTGAGAGCAGCAAATTAGAAAAAACCAGGACTAGTTGTGCATATGAGGTCTATGGAGCAGTAATCAGAAACGAACAGCTCAACTTTGGAGATAAGAGGTTTCTTGGTAAGAGGGGTCACATCTCAGGCAAAACTCGACACCCAGTCTCAGCTCCCTATTAAGGACAAGGACACCTACACCCAACAATTGTTTTTCTTAATTTCTTATTTGTCATTAAAGTGGCTTCATGACACATCTGTAGGCCTTTTCATCTCTTCCTGTTCTCATGCTCAGGAAGAACAATTTGAAGTCTGACACAACCCGGGGAGAGCTGATGTATTGTCATTCATGTTGGAGATAAGTACCTCTACTTTGGCAGTAATTTTATTTTGACTAGATGTAAATCTGGCCTTGAAAAAGGCTAAAGAGCTTCAAAAATATCTTAGATCTCTGTGGGGACCAAACAAAAAAAGCACAAGTTATTTATATCTGGTTAATTTGTAGAGCACCTTTCACATTTGGGTGAATTTTCACAACACATGCTTGTGGTTTTTGCTTGAGGAGTCTAGTGAGCCCAGTGTTTTATCTGCTAACACAAAACAATAGTGATGATATATGATATTACAGTTTTCGATGACACTGCCCTGACCTCTGTGTCCTGAAACTGTCTCACTTAGAGGTGCTGCAGGGAGTAAGGATAGCCACAAGGGGTGAGTTCACTTGAACTTGTCTGTCTGAAGGACAGGCACTAAGTCAATGTTCCTCTATAGCCACAGGAGAGACTAAGGCACCTTGTACCTAATCCTTACCACAGGCTGCACTATTTTCCCCTCAAATGCCTCTCTCTCTGTCTCTCCTGCTCTCCCTAGCTGTAGCAGAGTCTTTCTCTTGCTAACTTTTCCTCTGCTCGCTTCCCTGTACTTCTGTGTTCCAAGCAAGATTGAAAGAGGAAGTGCTGAAACAGCAGCACAATTTTCTCACAGTATTTCTTGATGAAATGGAAGTACCGAGCTCTGGAAATCTTCTGTCCAGTTTTGCACTCTGTAAACAGCTTCCATAGCAACATAGCTGGGACCAGACAAGTTATGAATAAGAGTATAAGCTTGTGGACATCAAGGATTCCAAGATTTTATTTTATTCCATTTCATCTCTACCCCAAAATTTTATAAACCATTTGCCTTCGGAATGAAAGGAAATAAATCACAATCTACACTCACTTCTTTTTATTTATTTATTTTTTTTTTAAAGGGGGAAAAGACCTGTCAGATTTTCCCTCCAAAAACCTACTTTGACATCTCCGAACTCAGACTTAAAAATGTTGTGCTTTTTTTTTTTAAACTTTTTGGTTCAAATAAATACAGTTGTGTTCTTGTCAAGATGCAGAGTACAACATAAAAGAGTACAATGTAAAGAGTAACAAGCTCCAATCTTTCATTTATATGGTGCCCTTGACTCTGAATTACTTATGTCTTTTTTCCAGAAGTGTCATATTCCTGATCACAGAATCATGCAATCATAGAACATATGAAGTTGGAAGGTAGTGACAAGGACCATCAAAATCCAGCTCCTGGCCCTGCACAGGACAGTCCGAAGAATCACACCATGTGCCTGAGAGCATTGTTCAAATACTTCTTGAACTCTGTCAGGCTTGGTGCTGTAAGCACTTCTCCAGGAAACCTTTTCCAGTGTCCAACCACCCTCTGGGTGAAGAACTTTTTCCCAATATCAAACTTAAGACTCCCGTAACACAGTTTCATGCCATTCCCCCGGTTCCTATCATGGGTCACCAGAGAAAAAAGGTGCCTGCCCCTCTGTTTCCCCTTGTGAGGAAGCTGTAGACAGCAATGAGGTCTCTCCTCAGTCTCCTTTTCTCTAGACTGAAAAAGCCAAGTGACCTCAGGCACTCCTTGTGTGGCTTCCCCTCAAGGCCCTTCACATCTTGTGGTCCTCTTCTCTAATAATTTTATCTTTCTTATATTGCAGTGCCCCAAACTGCGCACAATATTCAAGGTGAGGCCACGCCAGTGCAGAGCAGAGAAGGACAATCCCCTCCCTCGCCCAGCTGGTGATACTGTGCCTGATGCCTCCCAGGACATGGTTGGCCCTCCTGGCTGCCAGGGCACTGATGACTCACATCCAACTTGCCATCAACCAGAACCCTCAGGTCTCTTTCCATGGGGCTGCTTTTCAGCCTCTCATTCCCAGTCTGTCTGCACATCCAGGGTTGCCCCTTCCCAGATGCATATTCTGGCACTTCCCCTTGTTGAAATTTGTATTTTATATATATATATATATATATATATATATGGGTGATTGCCCAGCCCTCTCATCTGTTGAGGTCTCTCTACAGGGCCTCTCTGCTTTTGAGGGAGTCCACAGCTCCTACCATTACTCACCAATTACATGACGTATTTATCTAGCTGCATGCTGGACATTTTGCCCCTGTTTTTCCATTTGCAGTCTCAGAACTTCAATATTCCCTGCTTAACTCCCATTTTATGAAAAAAATATTCAGATCTGGCCATAAGTTCTTTGACCTTGTGTTACATTTACCTTGCATAAAATATATTTTTGTGACTGATGTTAATAGCCATATATTCTTTACTTAGTTAGGAAGGTAGTTTCCAGCCTCAGCAGTTCCATAGAGTCATGCCACGCTTTCTTCACAAGCCACGGCAGCTTTAGCCCTGTAGTCCAGTATTTACAATACAAACCTAATTGTCTTTATTAGCCATTATATTTTTCTTAACAAATTAACATTTGAAAGGCTTGGTAATTCTATTTACAGGGTCTGTTGTGGGAAAAACAACCTCCAACAAATAACTGAATTCCTCAAGCTCAATGCAATCATAATTGCTTGATACAAGGTACAGATTGCCTTTGTGTTTCCCTAAATGGGATTAATGCCTGGAGGATTCAGTAACTCCTCATTAACAGGCAAAATGATTGAATGCAACTGACTTCCAAATAATGGCTTTGGTCAGATTATGAGTGTGCCAGAGAAACATACACCCTAAACGACTCAAATAGTCCTTTCAGATTTCCCTTCTGTGCAGACCATTGAGTTGAAGGGATAATAGACTCTCAGCTAGCATAATTGCACAGTATTTTCTTACTATCTCTGCTAAATAACTACGTAGGCTAAGCAGAAAGGCAAAATTTGAATTTCATTTCCTGCCAGTGAAGAAGTAAACCATAATATTGTGGCAATTATCACAACAGAGAGATCCTAGATGCATATGTGCTTTTGTAGCCCAAGCAGGCCTGTTCACTGTATGACAGCAACAGCCTGTAATGTAATTTAGAATTTCTATGGAAGGGGAAGGAAAAAAAAAAGCATCATTTGGCACTTAAGAGGACTCATGCTGTTATTTATTTCTTAGTGCTTGAAGTATTGTATGTCTACATGTTGAAGGAAAGGTAACTTCTGTACTTTGATAAGGCATTATGCACCCCCAATTACATAAACATCTGATGGAGCCAAACAACGATTTGGCACTGCATTCCCAATCTCGTTTTTTTTTTTCTTTTTTGCACCAGTGATTAATGATGCTACCTGGTGTCTGATGCCAGGATTTTGTTCACTTTCAAACCCCTGGCAAACTCTTAGACTCAACAGTTTGAAAGCTTCCAGAAAGGTAACTGAAGAGCTCTTGAGTGACCCTCTCAGGGCAAATGGCCATGACATTAATGGTATGATTTAGCTCCCGCTGAAGACAATGAAAGTCCTACCATGGACCACAAATGAGGCCAGATCAAGCTATTGTAATAGCTTTACTTCCACTTCTTGAGCTGTAGCAGAGACTTCTAACATAACAACCTTAACAGCAACACAGACGCCAAAAAAAAAAATCACCTATCGCAACTTAAAATGAGAATATACATGTAAAACATACTTCCTGGATTAATAGGGTTGCTTTTGTTAAATAAAATACCTTTATTTATGTCAGAAATGTGTTGCTGAATTTTGCTTTCTTTGCTCAAGATTCCATTATTCTAAAGAACAAAAGAAACAGGGAGCGGGCCTTAGGGGGTGGGCGTTTTCTCTGCACATCACACTATGTATCTAACCAGTACACTGCTGCTGGCACTCTGAGAGAGCCCCACGACCTCAACCGCACCAAGAACAAGCAGTAAAAGCAGTTCTTGCTCACACAAATTTATATCTTAAGTACTGCTACATTTTGAAGCAGTTTGAAGTAATTGAAGAGGTTGTTTTTTATGCTCTGGTGATTTCCAACTGCAGAATGGAAATAAGTTGAGCACTTCAAAGGGTTGAAGTTATTTACTCAGCATCTTCTATGTTATTAATACAGATCAAAAGACAAGATAACTGAATGATAATGTGCAAGGGTATTGCATAAAGAGCTTTTAAGCATTTCTTACGAAAGCACTGTGTGGTTGGACTAGATAGTATAACTACTTTCTGCAAGCAATGTACTCCAGGAAATTTTAATGGGTCAAAAACTAAAGGGGACAAATAGGAAGCTATAAAATAAAGCCTAAGTGAGAACACTTCCTATTTTAATAAAGACTTCATCAGAAACATATAAGATTCATATCAGCTGAACAAGCAGAAAAGCAAGGGGTTATGTCTGGAGGAAGGAGAAACTGTCTTACAAAAATCAGAAAAAATATCTTCCCCTCTGAGAAAGATCTCAAGATGCGAGTTAGGTTTCTTATATCTCACATGACTCAAAAATATTCTCTTTATGTAACCTATAGACACAAAAGATAACAGAGTATAAATCCTTTGCATGCAACTTGTTTGTCTCTTGGAAGAGAGGAAAAGGCCTAAAATCAGCAACCATTGGGTGTTAGTCTTTCTAGTCAAACACAAAGTTCACTTTCTTATTTTATACACTATTGTGCAATACAGAGCAAACCAAGGAAGCAAGGGAGTACTATGAAGCAGCATTGCTACTGATCCAAGAAAATAGAAACTCAGCATGTGAAATTTCTGTTTAATCTTCTCTTCTCTTGGTAGTAGGATGTAGAATTTGTAATTACTTCTCCCATTTGAAGGGTTAGCTTTTCTTCTTCCCTGCTGCAGGATACGGGAAAAGTGCATCTCTCTAGAGGGAGCTGCAACAGCATACCCAGAATAAGGAATAAGGGTTTCCAAAGGGAGTTGTTCCTCAGAGAGGTGCAGCACATACTTCCTTAGGGTTTATGAAGTTAGGCAAATGAGTTAAATACTTTGTCTCTGTTTTGACTGAAGAAATACTTTCATCTGCATGGGAACATCATAACAATCTGTGCATTTTCAAATCTGGTTGACATAGTTTCTAATTTAGACCTAAGTTTCTGGGTGAGTTTTTCTAGAAATTTAGAAACAGATGGAAATTTTCAATTGAATGGTATTTTTTTTCTCCTTTGTAAATTGTCTGCTTTTCTGGTTTCATTCTAAATGCCAGTTAAGCAGGAAAATAGTCTGAGCGGAAAGAAGGGGGGGGGAAGGGAAAATGTAAATAATCACTTTAGTATCACAAAACATTTATCACTAAGTTTGCAACTTGTGAGAATTTTCATTAAAATAATCCAGTGTGTCACTACATTTTGCCCTGCTTTTCACATGTGCAAAAAATCTCTTTCAAGAGCATTTAATATGATGAAATTCTCTCTTTTAGGCTTTGTAACATTCTGGAATAATAGGAGATTGCAGTTAAAGAAAAAAACATTTTACCTTCTTCAACACCTCACTAACATTTAACAGTGATAAAATAGTTTATTAAATCATTAATGGCAGCATAATACTTTTGTACATAAATTGCTCTCTATTTACACTCAAAAGCTAAGGAATTTGTTTCTTAACCATGTATGGTGTTATCTAACGCTAAATTTTCTGGAATATTTTTCATAGTGTGGGTGGTAATGATGATGATTAATGCAAAAGACACAACCAACCTTCTCAAAGTTTTTCTTTCAGAGATTTAATACTTCCATGTCGAAACATGTATACTGATGAGAAAACACCAATTTATGCTAGGCTATACCAGAACATACAAGTTCTGAGAATTGGACTTGTTCCTCTTAGCCAGCAACCATTGTGAGAATCACAGGATACCTCATGGGAAGAGTGGATATGATTTTCAGTGCCTGCTGCAGAAAGTTGCATTAAAATAGGTTAAACAGTGAACCTGTGGCTCCAAGACTCACGAAGAGCATATTGGTCACAGACAGGGACAAAGGCGGGGCTGGAAAGTACAATTAATATGCCAGTTTGTTGTAAGCTGCCGGAATAGGACTGTAAGGAGGGCAGGCATGCATGGTCATGTCCTTTGCCGTCCCAACCCTCGTTGCCTCAGGCATGATGCGTGGGACTGGCCACCTTACCTGGACTCCTTCCTCAAAACAAACAAGGTGCAGAGTAGGAAGGCTGACACACACCCACATTTGCAAGATGAGGGGCATGTCCAGATCCCCAAACCTAGACATAGCATAAGAAGACATCATACTTTTACAGAACAGAGAAAATTTATTCCCTGTTGTCTTGAGACTGGAAAAGTGAAAAGTGCATTAAAGGTTTACCCATACCTACGCAAAGCATGAGTTTAATGGGAGCTGAAAGCTTTCAACAACTTCCCAGAGGCAAGTATAAAATGCTAGTTTAGAATGCTTGAAAGAATTTACCCAAATATAAATAAATGTGACAGTAGCGGTAACTCTGTTTACCAGTTAAGATAAGCTCTTGTCTAGGCTAGATAGGCTGAGCCCTGACCTCTGGGCCAATCAGACCATTAACCTCATGACCCACACTCTGACTGCTCCTGATCCCAACTCTGTGCCTGCAAACCCTCGTGCAATGCAGAAGTCGACCCTCTTCCTCAGCAAGACAGGTTGGAGGCCCACCCAGCACATCCAGCTGTTGCAGACTGAAAAGCACCATGATGGAGAACACCTATTACTAAAGGTCAAAAGTATTTGATCACCCCAGATCTGTCCCTAGAGGGAACAGGCATGGCTTGGTCCCATAATGCAATAGAGAGAGAATACTTATGTAACAAACCCAGCAATAGCTAGCACTGATTCTAGCTAAGCCCACCAGTTTAGGCATCTGCCCAGAAATGAATCCAGAGACTAATCAGGACTAGTGTCTGGATTCAGTATGAACTATGCATGTGCGTGTGCGTGTGCATGTGCGTGTGCATGTGCACGTGTGTGTGTGCGTGTGCGTGTGTGTGTGTGTATGCATTTATGCAACGTGAAACATAACTGGACTTTGCCAAGAATAAATGTCAGCACTGTGCAGTGAGTATGCAATAGATTTACATCCTCTCTTGACTGGACCTGGTAGTTTGCACTGAATTACACATGAACAATTCTGTTTCCCAGATCCCTTCTTGCAGTTTTACCAACAATATCACTCTTTATTAGTAAAACAATTCACAGAATTGTGGGGATAATGCACTTACTCATCTAACCTGACATACTATATAAGAAATGAATCAAATTTTACATAGTCATTAACCAAAGGTCACCGCCCATCCCAGCTTGAGTAAGACAGTCCTAATTTTGTGAGAAGTATCTCCAGGGCAGAGATTGAGGAAACAAATATTAAAATGCTGCAAACACGCAAAACACATGATAGTGAACACCATGTGTACCCTGGCTGGCTACTTAGTGAGACATTACTTCTGAGACAATAGACTGAACACCATTCAGAACCTGTAGGTTTAAAAAAGCCAAGTAAAACCAGACCTCAAGTCACCATTTTCAAACACAAGACAGAGAGAAAGCGACCCAAGATCCTCAGACAAGTATCTGGAGACATCTCTCTTGGAAGTGACTACAGAAGGATTTTAGGGAGATGAAAATAGCTTCAATGCAGGTTCATGTGCAAGAATCACTGGCTCTATCCACACAGTCAAAATATGCCTCCAGGAAGCTACTGTAGACAGTACTCTCAAGACACAATTCTAAATTCCTGCTCCATCTTTGATGGTATTAATACTACTTTTTTCCCAAAAGAGATTAATATCTTCATTGTATGAATCATAGACATTTCTTATGGTATAGACTGGTTGCTGTTTCACTCAAAATCTCATTGTCACTACACTTTATCATGCACTGCCCAACTTTGATGATGTATGTGTCTGTTGTTAATATAGTTGTCCCTTTGCATTTTTTGGACTGTTTTCCCTCCTTGCTTACTAGACAACCCAAGAGCTGAGGTAGCAAGGATGAATCAAATAAAGGATTCAACATTATCAGAATAAAATATCTTAGTAATAAAATATTTTTTTCTTTCTCTCAAATACTGGTGGCACAAAAATGTTTAAAAATATATTCTGAAAATTATTTTGTTACAGACATACAGGGCATATTGCTCAAGCTGTAGTATTGAGCAGACTAGCCTGATTGTTACTGCTTTTTCTGAGCCATATAATACAGGAGCTCAAAGCACCTACAAGCCTAAGTTCAGAGAACTGTGGCAATATTTGACCCAATTTCAGATACCAAAAATCTCTTGTAACTACCCAATTCATCTATAATAATCAATAGTGTAAACTTGTGATGTTTTAGTTAAAAGCTGTTAGCATTAAATCCTCCCAATTTTTCAAGCTGAATAAAGGTTGAGACCAATCACTTGAAATCTGATTGCTTGGCCATACCCTGGGCAGCAAACCAAATTTGTTTAAGACTAATTTTATTTCAGGCTTGAGAATCTTGGTCATCAAAGGTTGCTTCAATAATCATATTAGCTTTGCATGGGAACACATGCTTCTAATTGTAGGACTGAAGTCCGCAGCTGAAGTTTTTACTCAGACAAAGTCTTTATTCAGACAAAATTCCAATTTATTCTTTTAAACATAAGCCAGCATAATTTTGAGAGCCCTTAAGGAGGACTAGAGGCTGAGTGAGCATCCCCCACTGGAGTTTGCCCTGCTTGTCTGTGGATGACAACTGCTACCTAAGCAAAAGATTCAGTAATGTTTCTAAAATATCTCAAAAAATGTGGTAATTTGCAGGGGTGAGATTAATTTTTACTGTAAATTCTGAGAGTAACATGTTAATCTGGAAAGTCTGGAGAGTCGTTTGGACTTACTTAGTTGCACGGCTTACAGTTGCAGAGAAAAAAAATAAGATTTGGATGAGGACAATCTAACAGGAAATAATAAAAATTTCATTCTACCATTACAGGTTCTTATTTGGAGCTCAGAAGAAATACCATGAACAGTGCAATCTTCACTGGCTTCTCAGCCTTTCTATGAAAATGAATCAGCAAGTAAACACCACAAAGTTTTTAACCACTTTTTACTCTTCTTGTTGTGGAAAACGTTCTTTTCTGTCGAGCACATCTAAGAAATAATTTGCACAAGAAATTGCTATTGCACCAACCTCAACAATAGTTTTCTCTCAATTGTAAGAATCAATTCCTCAAGCTTATACTTGGATATTACAGTTGAGTTGTACACAGCTGTATATGGTATAGTAAAAGTTAATTGGGACATAGCTGGACTTGTCTTGGATGCAAGCTGAGAAAGAATATCTGCTGAAACCCAAAGCTCCATGACATTTTCACACAAACATGATCACATCAAAATATTATAAATATAGCAAAGTCAAGTTCTCGGAAATATTAAAAGAATACAGATAACCTTATATTGAATTTTGGACCTTCCTATGGAACCACTTAATGAAAAATAACATAGAAATCTGATGGCATAATAATTAATTTACTCTTCCACAAAAAGTTTGCATACTCCAGAGTGACAAAGGCAGCTTCACCTGCTGAACAGCAAATTAAATGTTCATAAGGGTCTTTCAAGAGAGGTTTGTGCATGTACCAAGTTGAGAATACACCCTGGTCAGGATGAACTATATGAATAACAGTGCATCAGCTAAATAATTTTTAAAAATCAAAATAGTTTCCTTCCCTCAGTGCTCCCTTATCACGAATTGGATAGAATATGATAGCTTCAGAAATTACATTGAACAGGATTATTTGCATAACCCTTTTCTATCTCAAGGTGAGCCGATTCTGTTGGATTAAGGTTGTGTTTGGTTTGGTTTTAACTCAGCAATGCTACAGTTCTGTTTTCAGGTCTGTCTGTATTTTGACTCCCACACCTGACAGGTTTTATAGTATCCACCTACCATGTACCTTTCTTAGATTAAAGATTTCTGCAGTTAAGTTCTTTTAGTTTTTCCATTCATGTATGACAGGTCAAAACCACAGGATATTGCTTAAAAAAATCACATTAAATGTGAAACAGTGTAAGAATAACTTTCTGAGAGATCTTTGGGGGAAAAAAATACATAGGGGCCTAAATAAACCCAGTCTTCAGACTTAGTTTTTGACTTCGAGAGGAAAGAACTGATTTCCTGAAATCTGCAATGATCTGTTCCAGTCCTTATCTCATCACTCTTGTTCATTTCCAAGAATAGATATTAGACATTGTTTGATGTGATAATGTGTTATGTTTGTAAGTCTGATATGAATCATCTTCAAGAAAAGCTATGGCACCAAACTGACTGTGCCCTATACAGATCTGGCATCAAATAAGTCTGCTGCCATAAATTTGAATTATGTCACAGGAAATACCAACTTTACCACTTACCCACTAGTAAAACCAAAATACTTATCTGCATTATTTGCCCTCAAGTGATTTAGACATGACAAATTTGAATGATGTGTTTTATGCTGGACCTGCTCCACCAAGAAAAGCTCAAAGGCAAGAAAAGGTTCTGAGGAGCTACAGTCTTAAGAAACGTTAGTGCAAGCGAGTTAGAAACGCTTTTTGTCTCATGCAGAAGTTAAGTGATGATTGTATGTGTGTATGTGAATCAGCTGTCACACTTAGGGTCTAACTGATGGCTGATCAACACCTAACACTAGGACCAAACAGGCAGAGAAAATCCTGGGAAAACAGCTGAAACACTGAAACAGTGTAGACATCAGTCAAAGGAAGGTTTCACATTTTATTTGTTAGCAGCACGTGCCTGCAAAACAGGGAAAAGTCAGAAAGACTGAAAAAGCAGGCTTTTATTACAGTACTGTGTGTTTTTAACAGATTTCCATTAACAAAAGAAGGTTAGTCATTAAATTATTTTACAAGTTGAGTGCTGTACTTCATATGAGAACAACTTTGAAAAGAAGGTGGGAAAAAAATGGCTGGTAGAATCCAGCAACCAAAGAAAGGCAAGGCTGCCCCTGGCACATCCAGAGGCCCAGCGAGTGAGGTGGACATCCACACAAACACTGTACTACACATTTATACAGAGCCAGTCACAGAGATCAACACACACACAGGTGCTCTCAGCACGCACAGCAGCCTTATTCTGTTCACCTCACTGGCTGACCAGGATGAAAGTTTGTTTATAGGCATATGTCTCCTTATGCACAAGGGAGAGCCCTGTAGCAGCTGTCCATCCCAGACAGTTCATCTTCCCAGCAGCTGTGCATGGATCCCAATCTCCCCATGTGCTGGCACCAGAGCACACAGGCCTTGGTTTAGAACCCTCTTGCACACACCAACACACACACTTCTCAGCCCCAGACACCACGGTCTCTCCAGCAGTTGTTCTGGACCTCCTGGACCCCATGTAGCCAACTCCTCTGTTGGTCTCACACACAGTGACAACATATCTTATGGCTGCTTTGAAATCTGGCTCCCAAGACAGTTTACTCTACCTGCTGGCTAGGCCAGTTTGCTATCTGCTAGCTATAACATACCAGCACACATACTCTCACTCAGTGTGACTGCTGGCACCACAGTCATGTGGGTCACTTGACCATGGTCCAGCTCCAGCTATTGTCATATAGACCTCCAAACACACATGCACTCAGCCGATGGTCCCCTCACACAGGAAAATAGTTAGAAATTGAGTTAATAAGAGGGTAGGGCAGAATGAGATGGTCAGGCACAGGGGATGGCCACATAAGCCCACTGACCATCAGGCTGTTTACTTACAATCAGCCTCAAATCTATTTTCCCACATTTCTTCCTCCCCAAACTGCCTTGATTCCTCTCTCTCCTTCTCTTTGATTCCTCCCCTGAACCTGCCAAAATAAATCCTGTATGATCTCCAAATGTTATTCCCCTGCATCCAGCAATATGTCTCATACCTCTAGGCAGTGCCCCTGAGGCGGGCTGAGAGTACAAAAGGTGCTCTGGAGAGCAGTTGTCACTGGTGTCATCCTTGGCACATGGGGCTGAAGGCACTGCTGGGACAGGCCTGGGAGGGATCATGTCCCTTTCCATGACTGGGGGTTGGGGTTGTCCTCCCTGCTGTCATGTCCCTGAGCCCTTTCATGCCTGTTGCAATGAGCTTTTTATCAAATAACCTAGAAAAGTATATCTGTTAGACTAGGATCTGATCATGCATTTTTGTGGCTGGGACATGAAGGGAACCTGTTATTCATTTATAGGAAATGAGGGCAAGCACTCACCTTTCTAGACCATGGCAAGTCCCCAGAGTCACTCTCTACAAAGCATCTGGAATATTACAGGCAAAAAATTCACGACATCAGACTGAATCTTGAAAGGGGCTCTGTCATTGTGAACACAAGGAGGAATCAAAAATACCATGAGACCTGAGGCAAAAATCTCCAAGTTCACGTTCTCAGCACAAGAATCCCACGAATTAGAGCAATAGCAGACAGCAAGATGACATATGATGTTTGGAAAAGATGCTCTGTGGTTTATATCTTGTGCCTGAGTTTGCATTACCATTCAAGTGTGCAAAACTTGGGTAAATAAAAAGGCATCAGAGTAGCTAGGTCAGGGCAATTACTCCTTGCATAAAGAGCAACATTGCAGCAGGAGTTTATCAAACTGCCCTGTTGCACTGAAAGTAGAAGGAATTGAATTAGTTTTGATAGAGATCTGTAGTTTGCTGTAGGAAAGACCTGCAAATCTGGACTAAAACCCTGGGCATCAAGGAAACCTCACTTCTCTAAAGTCTGAATAGCTTAACCACATTAGCCATTGCAGCTGGTTCCCAGAATATCCCTCTGTTGCCCTAGGCCACTGAGATGGTAATAACTCTTGGCTGCTCTGCAGCGAACACCACATGCATCAGATATTAAATGCCTGCAGCCTCCCACTTCATCCCCTTAATGTGGAGGCAAAACTAGAAAATGTTTTTGGCTGCTTTGTCTCAGGCTATTTGCAAATGCAGATGAAGATACTGACCACTGGTGTCCAATGGCCCTTCCACATCTCCTTGCAATGGAACCCAAGGATGGGTGCTCCCAGCCAGCTCTTCTGGGCCACACTGGTCTGGGTCATAGAGATCTTATCAGTATTTGAAATTCCCTTTCCTGGCAATATGCACTACTAGTTAATAAACCCATATTTTTTGAGAAACGAAGGTGGAGGGAGAAGTACCTTCAGGAGTCTCTTATACCAGCTGCTTGGAACAACCTGTATGAGACACCTTAGCCTTTATTACAGAGTAATGTTTAGAATGTAAACAAGGTGAGGCTATTGCATTCTACAACACCTCCCTTTCCACATCCCTCTCCTCCAACAGGCTCCTCAGTTGTCCAGACAGCATGTGACAGCATGTGACATGCCTTAGCACCCCTGCAACCTCTGCCCCCATGGTTGCAACCCATGGATAAGCAGGGGCAGCTCGCTGGGGCTGGTGCATGCCCAGGTATTGCTGCAGACTTGGAAGACAGCCCAGGTGCATACCTGGGAGGAGCTGAGTCACAGAGTGAGACACTCCTTGGCTCCAAGGTGCTGCTGAACAACACATTAAATGTTGGGACCCTAACCACCTTTCAACACAGTCCTCAGCCCTTTTACACTACAAAGGTAACACGCTTCTGTTGGTTTTACCATGCATCCAACTACAAACCTACCACAGTGAAAACAATGGGGAAAAGCTCTCAGTTCCTTTGTCCAGTGAGGAATTTTAAAAGGAGAATTAATATTCCTTCTATGTGCTCTGTTTATGAAGTAACTTTACCATATGCATAGAGCATCTTAAAGAAGATTAGATTCTTCCAGTTGACAGTGGAGGAAAAAAGATAGGATAAAACTAGATTTTTTTTTCTCCCCAAAACATATAGTTTCAGTGAAATTCTTACACAGAACATTTCATTATCATTAGTACTAGGGACAAAAATAATATCTTCCATTTTCAAAGTAGCCCTCATTTCTGTTATTCATAATATTTTCTTGTAAATTATTGTAAAATACTGCTGCTGTTGTGCAATCACCTTTCTGGCTGCACTGGGAGATACCACCTTGGGGCTACCAGAGTAGCTCTTCTGTTTGAGTGCATTACTCTCCATCTTGCAAAAGGGTTTTCCACTATTGTAAGGTACATTTGTGTTATGCTTAAAGCATTTCTACCCTGAGGTAGTGTCAGACTGGCATTGCCCAGAAATGCAGCCATGACACAGCGATGGTCTTGTTAAATGCTGAATGAAAGATGTTAATATGCTGGAGTGCTGCCCAGGGAAGAGTAAAGGGCTGCACCATCTTGTACCCACTGTACAGTGCACTGTCAGCGAATCCTCCCCTTGCTATACTGCACAGCTCTGCCTTTGGTGGTGCCTTTGTGTGCCTTTAAAATCTTTTAACCACAAGCTGTAAAAAGACCATTCTGATTTAGACTCAGTATGATTTTTTGTTTTCAATGGTCAAATGTTCCAGACGCATTTTCTAGAGCATTTAAAATTCTTTCTAAAAGATAACTCACAGCACATTTTTGTCAGGTTCCTCTTTAGTTAGAAACCTAGAAAGTACATCCCAAATTGCACCACTCATGAAATGCACATGGAAAAATGTAATAATAACCCAAGAAACTGTGCAAGAAATTTTGTATGCCTGTATACCTTCTCTTTGACCAGGGGAGCTGATGCAGTCACCAACATAACAGTTTCACAGGTCCCTCAGATGCACAGGGAAAGGTACAAGAGTTCCCCAGGAGGATTTTCTTTCTCCATACTGTTGCTTCTTTCTCAAAAATACATGCCCAGCTTTATCAGTGATAAGTGATCATTTAAGTCAGTGCAGAAGGCCCTGTCTGTCTCATCTTTCAACTTCACCCCTACAGTCCCAGTCCCATAGGGTCACATCAAAAACACAAACCTCTGTCACATGATCTAGGGAGGCACGAATACCATGAACCACTGACCAGAGGTAAGATCTCCCAGATCTGTGAAGTGGAAGAAACAGCAGTGAATGTGAGTGTGTGAAAGCCCCAGGGAAAACTGGCACTGTGCTGCTGATACACAGAAAGACGCTGCACCTGCCTCGGGGAGCCTCTGGCCCTAGAGAGCAGCAGTGCTAAACTTCAGCTGCCAGAAAGCAGAGAGGAAGTAAATGCAAGGTTTGCCTTTTGCAAAGCCATTGATAAATGCTATCTTTCTGCAAAAGAGTTATGGCAATTTAAAGTTCAGCACTGCAAGAGATGCAAGAGGACTTTCACAGCCTCATTTAGTGACTCTCTTCCCTCTCTCCCAACTTGTAAACTGTATTACAAAAAGACACTTTCTTTATTTACATTATGTTTTATATTTTTGATAAGTACTCCCCACTAGCCACCTTAGCTGACAAATATGAATTAAACAGATCAGACGTTTGACTGACTGTGGCTGTTCTTATGTTGCCTTCTCATTCAATTTGTATCACTTGCTCAAAAAACAAGGGTCACCTCCACTTGGCTCTTGCACTTTGCATACTGTGTGCACCTTGCTAAGTGGTATTAACTGACCTGTCGGTATAGCAGAACTTTTCACTTGCATTTTCACAGAGCAGGACACAAAAAATTAGAGTGCAGCCTTGTGAAATCAAACTGACAGTTCCTATAAATTCCCAGACACCTCTTAGAAAGCACAGCAGTATTTCCTGACCCTTAGAAACTCATGACAATGATATTAAATGAAATATTTTACCATTATCTCTGTTTGTTTTTCACAGTTTTGTTGTTACAGTACCCATGGTAATGCATCCATTTAGTGATGAATTCCCAGCACAAGTTTAGCATGTTTCCTGTAGTTTTATGACTACTCTGAGGTGTCAAAACACTCAGCCAAAAGTACCTTTTTGGGAGATGAACAAAAATGCAGAGACCCATTTCTTTACCTTCATTCATCTAGAATGATGCCTCCTTGCAGATCATCGCACTGACTGTAGTCTTACCTCACCTGAAGTCTTAGGGGAAAGATACACAAAAATCCCTCCTAAATCCAGATGGTGCATTCAGAGGCTGGAGTGCATTGAGAAGCTCCGGAGTTCCCTGCCTGCACGGAAGCAGACAGCCACTTCCAAAAGCTACACAAAAGAGCCTCTGTCTCCGCTGATGAGAGATCCTTTTGAAGCTTAGGAGTCCTGACTGGCAGCATTTCATATCTGGCCATCTCTAGGTTTGGAGCAATGAAGAATGGGAAAGAAGGAAAAGATGAGAAAGGAGAGAGCAGGGAAGAAAAAAGGTAGGATCAGCTCAGAACAGGTCTGGCTGAGAGCCTGTCACAGCAACATGCATTTTGCATTACCTCCCCTGTGCTATTTTTTTGCTTTCAGGCTTTTTTATCAACACAGAAATTTCCAGTTTATTTTTGACCTTTTGACCAGAGAGTGGGCAATTGCTCTCAGCCAGGAAGACATAATTCAATACTAAGAAACACAAAATCTCAATATAAAGGTACATTTTAAAACATAAGTCTAAACCAAGACCATGCAGTTTCATTTTAAAGATTGCATGCATTGCCAATTTCTGTATGAGATTAAAGGGAATTCCTGGCATAAATATTCCAGTTACCTGCAAATAAACTAATTATGTTTGACTATGAATATTTCCAGGCTTAAAAAACTCTTAGCTCACTAATGCTCATGGTTACAAAATATTTTCACACCTCTATGTCTTGCTTTCTCCATTTGTAAACCACACAATGTCCTTGTTGAGAACAGTAAAAATGCTGTAATTGATTCTTATACAGAAGCAAACATCCATTCTTTAAAGAAGAAAAATCTTCAAGAAGTTAAACTTGCAGAATTAACAAATCTGTTCCCTTGAAATGTTTTCTTCATCACTGTCAATTTCATGTTTCTCTAATACAGAAAACAGAAAAGCTTCATTCACCTCTCTGATAAGTTGTTCTTCTGTTGTTGGTTGTTGTTGTTGTTATTCAATCTTATTCAATTAAATGCCATTTACTGGAGCTGCAGTGGCAAGAAAACAGCTCACAGAATAAATTAAGCTTTCACCTTCAAGTCTTTGAATTCAGAAATAATCAACAATTATTTGTTGATATTGTATTATTGTTTATTCTGCTATATTCTCTTCCTCTCTTTAAAATGCATAACCTAGTTCTTACAAGCAAAGAATATTAATATTAGATATTTCAGAGAGACAGTAAGTACTAAAGACTTTTTTAATTGGATGCAAAAGGGCTCAAGAAAATACTCTCCACATTTAAAAAAGGATGGGCTGTGATTCAATAAAGCCAAAGCAAGAATGATAGAGAAGTAAAACTCAAGGATTTGTGATTCTGTAATAGTTTTAAAAATTTTAATCTCGTTTTTTTGAAGTGTCAAACTTTTACTTACTTCCAAGTATGCTTTCCCCCATGTTTTCAGCACTTGCACTTTTATCACAAACTCATAGGACCTCAGAATTTTCTTCATTACTTTACTCTTACAGGCTCTCTTATGAAAAATTTGGCACAGGGATTGCCTGATCATGGTTTCTGATCTGCAGGCAGCTCAAAGGTGATGAACTATGCCCAGCCACAAAGCCCCGCTTGGGTGCTGCCATGCTTAAATACCCATGCAACAAGCCCATGCAGGGCTCAGCTGCCCTAAATCTCCTCCATGTCCTGTGGAGGGGCCCCAGGAGGCCACTGCCACACTCACCTGGCTATGAACCACCTTTCTTGGAGCTGCCTGTCTACTCCAAATAGTTGATGCTGGTCTGGCTGTGGAAGAAATGGGTATGAGGGGAGGAACAGTAAGCAGGGTTGGCTATTCCTTGATTTGTGCTTTCATTTCACTGTAATGTGTGAACACCTCAAAAGAAAGGAGGGGGAAAAAACACACAAAAAAAAGAAAAAAAATGAGAAAAATAGTCAGCATTTTCTACTTCAACTACAGTTCAATGTAAGAAATTAAATAAAACTCCCTAATGATTAATTTAATGAGTGAGAAGATAGGCATTTTTTTTACACTATTAAGTAGGCAACAATGAATGCTGACACTTTTTTTAAGGTCTAAAATCTGTCCTCAAATCATTAGGAGTAGCTGGGTGAAAGTCTGTGCTGTGGGAGAGACATGGGAGACTGAATTACTACCCTTCTTAGCCTCAGGAAAAAAAAAATAAAATATTTAAAGCCTATGAATATAATTTATTTGTGACTTGCCTTCAACTATTGTGCTCACTGATTTCACTTAATCTGCACTGGCAGAGTACGTCAGCCTGGGAGAGCTGCTGCTACATTACAGTGCACTGACTCCATTAAAACACTGTGCAGCAGCTAAAGTGGGGCAGCCCTGCACTCCTGAAATCCTCGGCTGGCCCCGCTGACCCAGGAGAGAAGTCAGCCCTAGCGGAGGGGGAGTGCAGGCAGGCTGCCCTCCACCACACACCTGGAAGCCTGCCTTTGCCAAAAAGAAGTCCCTCCTGTCAGGGGACTGACATCTACCCTCACGGGGATATTGTGCTCCTGGAAACAGCATCCCTTTGCTCACGAGGGAGCAGTTGCAGAGCCCTGAGCAGAGCCACTCTGATTGCACTTCGGTTGTGCTCATATGAACTTAACTTGGTTGCATTGTAATGATCAGACAAGTGAAAAGGCAAAACACAGCAGCCATTAAGAGAAGACTTGTCTGGGATCAAACATATCCACAACTCTGTCACAATTCACTTGATGGGGACCAACAGCCATGACTGAAATCCAGATCAGCACCGAGTCAAATATTTGCCATCTCTCCAGGCAGATTCCACTTGACATCCAGTCTGGCGGCAGCTGGACTTCTGGCTGTTAGCTGACGAGACATCGTAAAAACCCAGAAGCAGCAGTTACCTCATATGCAAAACAGGTACTTATTAACATCTCCTTATTGGGTCTGACACAGCATAGCACATCCTGTATTCTTTCTGAAATAAGTACACAGAGGCACCGACAGCTTTAGTTACAACTATCGTTACTGTTAATGGCCAGGAACATCAGGGCACCTACCACAAGCCAATTGCCCCACCTGGGAATCTCTGCCAGGAGCACAAGGGGACTCACCCATCCTCTTCCTCTGCAACTTTGCTCTTCCTTCTCCTGAGTATCTGAAGTCCACATTACCATTTTTAGGTTTTATTTTGCATATTTTCCTTTTTAAAAGAATTTTTTTCTTGCCTAGAGTCCTGTAGTATATTTGCCAGGCTCTGTTACTCTCAACAGTCAGGCAGAAATTTCACCAGGACAGTTACAGCTCCCAGTTTCTCCTGAAATTTTGGGAGGCAGAGATAATTACTTTCACTCAATCAGCTGAGGACCTTCCTCTTGGACTTAACACATTCATAAAGCAGGTATTGCTTTCTCTCTTCCATCCCATATCAAAACACAATGTAGCTTTCATACAGACATTTCAGTCACAGCACTTTAAACTGGAGGAATTACTAATGCTGTTTTCAGATGGGAAGCTCCATGCAGAAAAGCCAAGTGACATGTCCCAGGTAACGGAGCTGATGTGACACATACAATAGTGAAACCAAAGTCTACAGCACACAGGAGGTTTCCTTGTGCAGCATAGCAGAGCTACAACAGGGTCCCACTCCTGAAGGACATCTCTAGGATCTTCCACAGAATAAATAAATATGATTCTCCACTAACACTCCTGGCATTTCTGCTATTGAGCTGTTCTCCGGTTCATATAGCAATATCAAGAGATCAATTGAAAAATATTTAGCACCTAGATCCACAATTATGCTCAAAAAGATGTTGCTCAGACTGTCAGAAGCAAAGAAAACTTACAGCTTGCTCTCCCTTGGCATGAACTGCTTGCCCAAGTGGCTAGACAAGCTATATCCCTAGCAGATGTCACACAAGTCAAAAAAGTTTGTTCTTCACCATAAATTCACATTCTTCCTAGCATGTTGGATTAGCATCTGTGATAAAGAGCTTTATGACTGACTCAGAGAAACACATTTTTGCCTCTGAACAGAGCAACAGCTGACTTCTCTGGACCTCTGTCTTTTCACCCAGGCACCTAAATGTATTGGGGAAAAAGACCTGTTTATCAACTTAAACAAAACAACTGCTCTCCAGAGCAGACCAATAAAATAGAATTTATATGAGGAGCTGGGGGTTTATTGACTATTGGTTTAAGCTGTTTGTCTCTTTTTAGGAGAGTATAATTTTTATTAGGTTTTTTTGCCCTGGTAGAAAAGACTATTAACTACATTGTCATAAATAAGGAACTGCATTGTTCAATGTGGCCATTAAAAAGGAGGTTTATAGATCACATGATCACAAGGGTTCACTTGGGTCTCATAGTAATTAACAGAAATGGTTGTATAGCAGCAGTTCACAACATGCTCTTGTTTGACCTTTTAGCCCTACATTTTCAACCACTTTGAGATGGTTTTATGTAACCTCTCCAAAAACTGACCTTCATTGCCCTCTGCTGGCTACATCATTTTCTCATTGCACAACTTAATTCACTGTGCACAAGATGAGATGTGCAGTGGTTTAACCCCAGCTGGCAATTGAGTTTCACGCAGCCGCTCACTCACCCTCTCCCACTCGGTGAGACGGGCAGGAGAATCAGAAAAATAGGTAAAAACTCGTGGATTGAGATAAAACCAGTTTAATGACTGAAAAAGATAATAACAACATTGACAGCAATAATAATAATAAAAATAATAATAACAATTGTAATAAGCAAGAGAGAGAAAAATAAACCCCAGGAAATCTAAGTGATACACAATACAATTGCTCTCCACCCACTGACAATGCACAGTCTGTCATCAAGTAGCAATCAGCCCCTCCCAGCTGGCTTCTCCTAATTTATACACTGGGCATGACATTCTNGAGTTTCACGCAGCCGCTCACTCACCCTCTCCCACTCGGTGAGACGGGCAGGAGAATCAGAAAAATAGGTAAAAACTCGTGGATTGAGATAAAACCAGTTTAATGACTGAAAAAGATAATAACAACATTGACAGCAATAATAATAATAAAAATAATAATAACAATTGTAATAAGCAAGAGAGAGAAAAATAAACCCCAGGAAATCTAAGTGATACACAATACAATTGCTCTCCACCCACTGACAATGCACAGTCTGTCATCAAGTAGCAATCAGCCCCTCCCAGCTGGCTTCTCCTAATTTATACACTGGGCATGACATTCTGTGGCATGAATATCCCTTTCGCCACTTCAGGCCAGCTGTCCAGGCTATACTTCCTCCCAGCTTCTTGTGCACCTGCTCCCTGGCAGAGCGTGGGAAATTTAAAAAGTCCTTGACTGAGGGTAAGCACCAATTAGCAACAACTATAACATCACTGTGTTATCAATGTTATTCTCATACTAAATCAAAAAACCACAGCACTGTACCATCTATTAAGAAAACTAACTCTGTCCCAGCTGAAATCAGGACAGATGTAGCTGGACAAGTTACAGGACACCTGAAGAAGGCTGATAGAGGTACGAGCTGTCCCAGGGATTGCCTGTGGTCTAGCTTTGCTGTCTACTGCAACCATGGTACTGAGCTTAATGCATAGTTACCTACAAGCACACTACTACTTAGGGCAGAGATATCATCTTAGGAAAAATCAGAATGAATATTTCTGCAACAAAAAAAAAGAGTTTTTAAAAAACTCATTTAACTTCAAAATTGTACAATATGGCTTGCTCTGATAATCCAGGAAAAAGGCAGGCACTGTTCTTTAACAATACATTTTAAAACCCCTTCTTAATGCCTCCATTTAAAATCATTTTATTTCAGGACCAGTATAAAAATAGATAACTTCTGCAATACCATAACATGTCTATTGGTGTTTTGAAGGAACTGGTCAGGAAACACATAGGCATAAGCTACTGATAGGTATTCTGTTTCATGTCAACAGTGAATGGTACTTGTTGGAAATATGGTGAGAATGTGAAATGTGGCTATGGGAACAATCCAGCCCCTCACAGGTGCATTTTCATGAGACCAGGGATTTTTGTAGTTGGTTATTTGGTTGGCAGGGAGAGCAGAGGGGTCAGAGCTGTATCAAGCATTGAAACAGAGCTCATCTCTGCCTTAGCAGTGAAAAGAATACATCACATGTTAAATGTACTGGAGGAGTAGGGACCTTTATTTACACTGTGGCTGCCTTTAGTACACATATTTCTTGAGGAAGTACATTGTTGTTGTGCCTGCTTCCATGAGCAGCTAACTCATTAAACACTGACTAAGCTGTCCCTTCATACAATCTCCATGTGCTTGGCAGGTGGTGATCACACTTGTAGGAAGCTGGCTTTGAAGGAGTGCTGAAAATCCCCACTGTCACAGAGATAATGTAGCTCATGACTCTCTGGCTCTTTTATTTTTTTTCATTCATATCCTTTTCCTTGAAAATAGTTCTAAGAAGATGTTTCTACCAAATAAAAGATTACATATTTGGTAGAGCACTGTTGTGTAGGCATTTTTTCACCACGCTGGAGGATTATATTACAAAAGTTAATCTCTGCAGATACTTCATGTAGGAAAAAGATTTAAAATGAGGAAAACAGAACATTCTGGACACTTTGAATTTTCAGCAATTAGATTAGGAGAAAATCACAGTGTAGTGGACATAGTAAACTGTGGAGTGGAGTTGTATTTTGTATATGAGGAAGAAAGGATTGCCTTAATAACAATAACAAGGAAAAAAGAGGAGATAGAAAGGAAAGTTAAATGAGTCCTTGTCTTTGAATGGAGAAGTGGGTATTTCTCTTCTTCTGCCCAAGCTCCTTTTCAAATGAACAGTGATAGTCTCCTGCAGAGACTATCTGTCTCCATCAGACTGCATCCATTTTCCCATTGTTCATCAGTGGACTTTACCAATGCTGTCTATAAATTTCGAGTGAGTTACTGGAAACTCTCAAGACTCTGCTAGGTCTGCTAAGTAAGATAAGATTTTCATGAGATCTCCAAGTCCCTTGCGCACAAGAAAGTAAGGAAAGTCCCCTCTGTGTAGCTGCCATAAGGGCTTTTAATGCCGGATACACTGCTTCCTTTAAAGGAAAGACAAAGGGGGAGATTGTTATTCTATTAAATTCACCTTTCAGTAACAAGTTCATACAGCTCCCTGGTCCCTGTCCCTTATTTATCATCATTGAGACTTACACTATTCTCAATGCATTAGTGGATATTAGGCCATAAGAAGAAAGCCAGGCTTTTCATTGGAGCAATAGACAAGACCCCAGTGACAGCTTACAGAGAAGATGCTCAGCCTTCAAGGACCTTCCAGGCTTCCCAAAGTGCAACATGTCTCTAGTCAAAGAGCTACAAACCAAGTCACAAAAGATTAAACCTTAACTTAATTAATCCAATTCCCTTTGGTCTAATTTGCCTGTTAAATCTACACATCCTGAAGGAGAAAACAGCTGTGCTAAGTCCTGTCTGTACCTGCATGTACCTAGAAATGTGAAGTATTCTCTGCTCTAGCTCAACAGACTCCCTATGCCAGCTTGCAGGTTTATCTCTTAAGTGAGGGTGAGTCAGAAATGCACAGTTCTGTGTGGGTAGATGAAGTCTCCTCAAACTGAGGTAATGCTGAAAGTGCTACAGTCAAATTCTTCAGTATCACAATGGTTTCCCACCTGTGACTCATCTGTCTGTCTTGCCATGACCCTGTATCTGCTTCACAGAGTCCCAGGAGGGAACACTTCCCGTCACATACCTCCTGGGTTTGAAAATAAACATACAGTGTGACCTAATGCTTCATATCCAGTACAACTTAACCTTAAGAAATTATATTAAAATGATGTGGTCCTGGAATGAAAGGCATATGTTAGAAAGGCATATGTTAGAAAGGCATATGTTAGAAAGCTAAACAGCTGTCCAGTTAGATGATATTTTGTTTTTACATATTCAGGATTCTGAACACTGAATGGAGTTAAATGCCAGACTTAAAGTAAGATGCATTTGGGATTTAAAATTAAAAAAAATGGAACATCATGAAGAGTTGAAAGTAAAGCATTTACACTCCCAGGAGATCAGACAGAGAGGCCATAAATGTTTCCCTGTCATTAGAACGGAACATTACAGTATCTGTCCTGCTCAAGAAAACCCACAAATATGGGAAATGTCATTTATGAATAATTATCCCTTTTTCTTGGCTCCTACTCACTTTACCAAGCCATCTGTAAAAGTGACCCCACCTCCATCAGAGCAAAGGCAAAAGAAAACTTATTTTTGACAAGATGACAAAATGCCAGGAGGAGTCCTCAGCAGGATTCTAGGAAATTGATTAAAAAGAGGACAGACTTCTTTTTAAAATGGTATGAAATCAGATTTTCTAGTGGTATCCCATGGCTTTTTCTTATTCCCCATTAGTCTGGAATGGAAAACGTTCAAAAGATCTTGCTGTGAATACACTTCCTATAGAATAATGAAACTCTTTGCTTCCATTTTGAAAGCAACATGAGCCTGCTATACATTAAAATAAGAGACAAGAAAGTTTCCTTGCAAGTTCTGGAACAGGAAAATCTAAACTTATACTCACCTCTCCCTTGTCCCTTTTGATAGCATACATACATTCATCAAAGAAATGCAGAAATGAACTGAGTGGAGGATAACGACTCTGAGGAAAAGTTTCAGAAAGTTCTGGCTTCTCTTTTAACAAACACCAAATCAAGAACACATCATTATCTCATAAGAGACCCCATTCAAAATCAGTGAAATCAGTGGGAAAGTTCCCAGTTGGCTTCAGCATGTTCTGAGTCAACAAGAGAACAATTACAAATGCTTAAAATTTCTTTTCAATGAAATCACTTTTTACTGAAAAATTATTCTTTAATAATGGTGAAATTCTCTTAGGATCATTTGTTTTCATTTATGTACCTCTCTTTTTTGGTGGAGCAAGCTGGAAATAAATATATTTCATCTCATCCTCCAAACTTTTTGTTTCTTTATTTTTTACTGGAAAACAAATATAGCATGAAGAAGGGGTGTCTTCAGGAAGGCAACATCGTGGTCAGATCAGAGAGCTGGTCCACCTGGAAAGTTGGATGCCTGCCAGAAGCAAGGAACAAATGATCCCAGAGGTAGCAAGCTTAGCCAGTTCTCTTACTTTCTTTGTTGTCCCAGCAAGTAACTCCTTTCTCCGTTGCTTTTTTGGATGTTCCACACAAATTGATTGCAGAAAGATACTACATAGAGTGTAAGAAAACTTCCTGAAAATTTAAAATATGTTGGCAGGATTGCTAGATCTCAAACAAATACTAAATTTGAGCAGAAACAGAAAACATCAGTGAAATTTCTTGGTCAGCTACAGGTATAGGAGGACCACAGGTGGTCACCCATGACCCATGAAGAATTCTCCTTCATCATTCTTCCCTTTTCTGTCCATTCTTTTGAAATGAACCAACACTGAAATCCTGGAAGATCACCTTCCTGGGCTTCTGTGCAATTCTCCTCTTCAATGGAAGGCACCACAAGTGATCTGCATTCAAGAAGTAAAACACATCTGCAGTAATGTTAAACACCTGGTTTCCTGAATGTGTCCAGACTGGTACAGTGGTAACCATGATGAACATGGAAACATGGTGACCATCTATTAACATTTAGAGATGCTCCTATTTAGAAGGCAAGGATTATCAGCTGGGTTGTTGTAGTTGGTGTCCACACTGCACACCATGGAGCACCCAGTTCTAAAGTTAGTGGGCATTTTGTGAAGGAATAGCAGCCTGTGGACAGGCCACACAGAAGCTGCTTTATCTGAAGGACTGCAGCCTGCAGAAAGGACCCATGCCAGAGCAGCAGGAGGAAGGAGCAGCAGAAAGGGGAATAGCAGAGGAACTCTTATGGACTAACCTCAAACCCACATTGCCCATCCTCCCTGCACTGCTTGTGGGGAGAGGAGGTATAGGAGTTGAGAATGAAGTAGTGACATGAGCCTGAGAAAATAATGCCCAGGTAGGAGGGAAAGTGTTGCTTTAGTCTTTCTTTATGCTTTTCACTATCGAAATATATTTTCACTGGCAATAAATTAAATTAATTTTCTCCAAGTCAAGTCTGTTTTGCCTGAAGTGGGAACTGGAAGCAATTAACCCATCTTTATCTCAACTAACAAGTTTTTAAATTTTATGTTCTCCTCACTTGAGCAAAGGAAGTGAGTGAGCAGCTGTTGGGGGGTGTCTGGCTGCTGGGCATGGTCAGCTCAACACAATCCAATACCTTTCTGTTGGTACTGGCTATCAGTTGCACTGCATGACTGTCTCAATGCTCCAGATAAAATGTGAGTTCCTTTACTCAAGTTGTTTCAAACACAAATCTCTTCTCAGTCTCTGCCAGCCCCAATAGGTTAATAAATGTGTAAGCTGAAGCACTAAGAAGCCATCTAAAATCTGAAGTAACAGTGTCTTTCCTATTTTTTTCCTCCCCTCCAAATGTGTTTTAATTAGCAAAGTCTTTAAGCCTTGAGAAGAGATTTACTGTGTGTAGCACATGAATTCACAATATTTGAGTCCATAACATTTTCTCTTTTATTTAATGGCCATAAATTACTGCATTAAAGCATCCTATTTGTTTTGCTAACTACTGAGACATATTGGCCAAACACATTTGCTCAGATCTGTGCTTAATAACAGGCCTTCTCAACAGAGTTGAGAGCTGGGAAGCTCTGGTGGTCTGCAGCATCTGAAGGCATTATACCCACAGAAACTAGGACAGGCAGGACATGCAGAACAGTCAGATTTAAACTTTCTTATCACACCCAAAATGACTCTCTTCTGATTTGCAGTGTTTAGAAATCCACTTAGCTGAGTAGGCCTCACTGCAAGAGCTAAGAGCATGAGTTAATGCCTCACACTTTGACCACAATTAACCAACTTACAACTGGCTACCTGGCAATCAGGTAGGAAGGTCAGAAGTGACTGGACGTAATGCCAGCTGCATCACCCCCTTATGAAGCTATGACCTGCATAAACCAGTCTATTCCAACGGCACTAGCCCAGAGGATTATGTAGACCCTGGTGTAGGCAGAAGCTGTCTGGCACAAAACAAATATCGCTCGAATTTATGTCTTTCTACCCAGTGTTGTTATACACCATACACAGATTACACATTTGCATTCATCCTTTCAAGAATGAATTGTCGGGACAAGTATCAAATAGGTCCTGTCTATTGCATCTTTCATCTGGTCCTCCTCTTGCTCCTTTCCGTTTTTCTGCTCTTTTGCACTCCTCTAACAATCCTTGCTTCATGTGAGGAGAAATAGCTCTGCACCCAAACTGACATGGTCTTACTGGCTGGCACAAGATCTCTGTCACTTTGCAAGGTAAATTAAGTTCCTTAGCTTAGGACATGGAGATCCTGAGACTAAATGGGTCTTACAGGTAACATCCCAGCATATACTAGAATTTTTCACGTTTATTCAACACTGTAGCATTATGTTTCCTGAATGCTGCCACATGGCTTGAAAAAGATGCAAAATGCATATACTTTCAGTGCATATGGAAGTATGTGAAAAAATGTTTGTTTTCCATATGTAGGAACTCTGTGAAATGTTTTTCCTTAAATGCCTTCAGAGTTCCATGACCACATGTGAAAATGTTTCCTGTCATCCCTTCATGTTTCCTATAAAAATCCAGTATGCTACCATAAATGTCAAGAATGAGCCCAGATAGTTTCAATTACTTGTTTCAAGAAGATGCATTTTCAATCACAACTTCTAACTTAAAGGGCAGCTGCTTGGGTCACATTACACGTCAAGAGGCAGACTTCACAATTATTGAAACTTTCTGTATGTGTAAGTCTCAGAAGGCAAGGAAAACCAGACTGCCTACATAAAAGACCATTTCATTGTGACAAGTACCTCAAATACACAGGCTACCATTGAGAGGATGGGAATCTTGACAAAAATATGCCTGTACTGGACAGTTTATTTTAATTTGATGTATATTACTGTGGCTAGAGCTCCACAGAACTGCAGTTGTACCACGCAAAGTTGTTCCCAGCAAAGACAGGTGAGGATTAATAGATGTGGTTTCTTAAGAGCCAAAAGCAATACCTTCTAAAGTCAGTGGAATCTTAAGAACAATGAAGAATTTGGGATGAGTTGGTATTTTCTGGGATTTAGCCAAGAGCTTAAAGAAAATGTAAGCAGGTGGCCATTGTAGATGACTATTTACAAAACTTGTTCTGTTGGTTTTGGGGTTTTTTTTTAGTTCCCTCCCTATTTTTCAACCTAAAAAACTCATTCTTGGAGTCAGAAGGGTCTGGAAGACATGCATCCGGACAAACCTGGGACAGCAGTGAGACAGAGCTAAGAAATCTTGCCGAGGTACACAGCACAGACCAAATCTGTCAGGTAGGCATGGATTTGTATTACTTAACCTCTGTTAGTTCATTAATTTAAATGCCTCCGGCAGACTGCGACAATACAGTTCAGCTGCAAAGCTTGCTGATGAGGTGGTTACAAAGGAGGACTCCTTTCCCTATTTATAGACTCTAACAGAGCTGAGTGAGCCCATGAATAAAGGCACTCCTGCTTACTCAAAAAGATAATCTCTTTAGTTCTACCATGGACTTCACATTAGCTGAATAATCCCATAAGCTGAACTCTTCAATTTTCAGAATCTCTTTCCCACCCTGTCTTAATGTAAGGTGTTTCTGTGAAGCTGAAATCTGTCCCATAGAAGCAGGTACAGAGTTCTTTACATAAGTTCCCTTAAACTTGCGCATTCTTTCATGCAATGACCTAAACCAACAACAGAACAAGGGATCTCCTCCACCTGTGAAAGGATTTGGGAGAACTACCAGAAAGCGATGGCTTTAACCAATCAACTCAATCTTTAAACTCTTTCATTAAAAATTAAAATAGTCCTTCCTTTTTTTGTAATATGATTTTTTTAGAACCATCAAAAATGTTGCTTTTTCATCACAATACTGCCATAGTTCTGAAAAGGAAGCCCTGTCTAGACATTTTTAGACATATCTATACTCTATTCATCTCTAAAAAAAACTAGGGCCCTTTGTGGTAAATGCAGTTTAGTTGATACAGGTAGTGGTTTGTAAGACTTCTCTTGCACATCTTGTTCTCTAAACCAAAGAAGAGTGAAGCAAAGCTAACTATAAAAAGCTTCATACAAGTTAACTTTTTGTAGTAAGAGATGTAGTTCTACCTGGGGAGAGATACACTTGACTGCCCATGGAACTTCCTGGTAGTACTCTTTTTTTTCAGAGTACTTTTCTTAAAAGTACTTTGCCAGTTAATCTCCATCTTGGTGATGCGAGATTGCATTTCTCTTTGTCTTCTACTAATATTCCTTATCTGCACTGTCTTCTAGAAGCTTATCCTCTTTTACAGTTCATATTTAAGTAATCATTTTTCTCATAGCCATTTGCCATGAGAATACAAATAATATAATAATTCAGGATGAAGTTTGCACATGATGAGGAACAAATTAAATTAAATAAAAATTTCACATTAAAAACCACTACTACAGTTCATCTGTTATAAGAAACACTAACAGTGAAAATATTACTGCTAATTTTTTCAACTTTCCAGGAGTCATCTCTTTGCCCAGCCTGAAACTGAACTACAAAAAAATGTGCTATAAAAACTCACATGGATGTTACATCTCTGTGTCAGGACAGTTCAGCGAAAGCTCAGATGGTCACAACACCGAGCATGAAACAATTATAGCTACAACTGACAGACAGTGTCATCATAACACACACATTGTGAATGTATTATAATCCATTTCCCAGGGGCACAAACACACCAAAAAATATTGTGACACCTTAACATATAAATGGGTATTTCCAAAATAGTTTCTGAAAGTGATAGTTCATAAGCAGCAGAGTTCCTGAGGCTCATCATGAGTATAACCAGACGGCATCACCACAGAGTAATGGAAATGATAGCTCAGAAAAACAGAGGGAAAATAATTTAAGCCAATGTTAAACAAGTAAAAAATATACCCACAGAAACTACAAAATATTGATTAGTTGTTAAAACGTGACCAAAAAATTGAAAGATTTAGTTAATTCTTTGGAAAGCAAAATGCCAAAAAGACAGAGATTCAAGAAGTATTTCCAGATGTCAGGGATCAGCAATATGAGAACCAAATGGTAAATACAACAAAATCCCATGAAATAAATTATGCAAGTTAATGAAATAACAGGTTACCAGAAAACTACATAACTTTTTTTATTTAGGTTGTGGGGTTTTGAGGTTTTTTTAATTCATAGAAGCTGGTCACAAGTAATCTACCTTCAATCTTCACCTTTAATGTGGAAAAGATGAAGCATTATCAAGATGTTCATGCATTTTTAAGATGATCATAGAGAAGATACAGGAATAAATGGATTTTGAAAGTCACATTCTCCATAATTTCTTCACTGATGTAAATTATATAAAACCAGTAAGCAGAGGAGATAGACACATTCCTCTAGTGGCAATTGTCATAGAAGAGGTTCACATGTCTATGTTCAAAGCTATAAAAGATGCTTCTAATTTTTGTCTTATTTTATTGGCTTATGTAGTAATACTTTAGGATGAGAATAAAAGAAAATACTCCCCCTACTAGTCCTGCCCAGAGACAAAGGACACACAGAGCCTGAGTTTTGCCTGTTATGCAATGGGTTGCATTGCCTGTGCTTCTCTCAACCCACTGGCTTGTCCTGCAGTGGGTTATTCCTACAGTGATCATGTGACATTGAACAGACATGCAAGTACTGTATGTACTTCACCAGTTACCAGCTTAGGGCCTCCTCCACAGCACAGCTGACCTCACTGGTGCAGAATGAAGCTTATACTGAAAGAAACAGGACAAGGCTAGAGATCAGGGACCAGTAACCATGTTGTGTTTTGGTGTTGTGGTATTTCAGGCACCTGTGAGTTAGGAATGTTATGCATAAAATAATGTGACAGCTAGGAGAGCATAAAGAACACTTGAAATATTTTTACATTCCAGACTTTTCTTATGTGCATGTGGGATAGACACAGAGAGATGGTTCAAATAACCTGAGCCAGGTTACCATAACCATCAATTTTAGAGTTAAGTACTCCAACTGGAGAAGAAATAGAACAGTTGTTATTTTAACACTGTATTTAGATACTATGAGCTTGCTCTCTGAATTATTTAGGGGTTTCTGTGACAATCACAGCTTATCAGCAGACTCTGACAGAGAAACACCACATAATCTGAAATTTGGCTGGGGTACTTGATATTTTTGTTCTCTTTCTCTACCTTCAAGACCTTCCACTATTTCTTCTGCTCTTTTCCTCATGCAATAGCTTTATCCAAATATTCCCCTGTTTATTTTTCATTTATGTAATTTCTCAGAAGTTTTGAAAATGCTCATTATTTGCTGCATAATGATTAAGAAATAGATCCAGTTACATTATTGCCCCTATTGCACAGACAAATAAATAAAATTCAGACACATCAGTCACCCAAGACATTGTGTACAGTATTTTGATAAAAGCAAAACTCAGAACCAGCGAACAGTGGAATGGCTGAAAGGAAGACTAGTATAGCTGCAAAAACAGGTAGACTGGGTACTTAGGATAGTCTGAGGCTACTACTTCTACATAAATTTCCTTATTTTTTCCATATTATTTCTACATGGATACATTTGCAATGGCATTTCTCTCAGCACACTAGTTAGTTTACTAGTTTCAATTATGCCTGCTGAGACGATTTTTTCCAGGTTTTTTGTTTCTTTGTCATGTAAAAAATGCTTTTGAGACTCACCTCTACGATATATATTTTTTTATATATATATATATATATAATTTCCAAAACGCTTTTTCCATCCACTGTTATATAAGAGAGAGATAAGCATATCATAGGTAGTTTTAAGAATTGCTTACAGATTGTGCCATAGACAAAACAGAAAACCATTTTGGTTCTCCTCATACTCAAGAACTTTTCATTACTTTAAGGGACTGTGGTAAAAAGAGAATGTTTATGGATGTAATGTTGCAGACTTGAGCTTTAAATCTTTAATTGTGAACTGCTAAATCAAATTGAGAGATTGCCTCTAGGTCCCTGGCTGGTTTTAATCACATGGTGATTCTGTGGTTGTCCTATTCTAACCATTTCTGCTTTTCCACTCTGAGCATTTCTGCTGGTTGTTTGAGTGGATGAGAATGTAGATTTGCTTTGTTCTGAGCCTAATGTAATATGATTATATTTCTGGAGTGTCATGAAATTCAAAAAGAAAAAAGGCAAAGTCCTGAACCCGGGATGAGCTAACACACTGCAGAGGTGTAGTCTGGAGGCTGAGCAGCTTTAATAGCAGCTCTGCTGAAAAGGACTGGTGTCTTGCTTGACAATGTGATCAACATGACCCAACAGTGTGCCCTGGGAGAAAAAAGGGCCATCAGTATCCTGGACTGAATTAACAGGAGTCCTGCTAGTGATTATCCCCCTTTACATGGCATTTATTAGACAGCACATGTAAACCTGTATCCAGTTTTGTACAACCAAATATATGAAAGATGAAGATAGACCTTGGCAAGTGTATGTAGCAAGATACTGCCAAGAGTTAAGAGCTGGAGCCACTGACCCATAAGGAAAACTAGAGGATTTGGGCTTGTGCAGCCCAGGGTAGAAATGTTTTAGCGAGGACCTAACAGAAGGCTGACAGTGTTAACTGAGGGGTTAGAAGAAGGAGACAAGCCTTTCACTGGGGGAAAAATGTTGTAAAGTAGAGCAGGGAAGGTCCTAATTGAATTCAAAAACTCGAAAAAATCTCTGAAGATGATTAAACATTTAATTAGGTTACCCAGAGAAGTCACGGAGTCCCTTTCCTGGAAGATTTTCAAGACCCAACTAGACAAAGCCCTAAACAGTATGGTCTGAATTCAGTGTTAAATCTGCCCTGAGCAGGAGACTGGACTAAAGTCCTCCCAAGACCATTTCCAACTTGAATTTATCTGTATTTAAACACCACTAACAAGTTTGGATTTAGCTAGGAAACAGGAAGCATATTTCTCTTTAAATAATTGAAGAAAACCTTGATTTCTCCATTTTAAAAAGCAAATTTTGGAAAAAGTCAAAATAGCATGAACTGACATCTAAGAAATAGAGTTTTATAAAGATGAGAGAAAGAATAACAGGCAAGAATTTGCTAGGTTTTACACCACTATCCTGTTACCCAAATGCCATCTCAGCACTGGAGCTTATGCGGTCCCTCTGGAATGTGTTGTGTCGTACAACACATTTTGCTGTTACTGTCATAACTTGTGCCTTTGCTTGCTTTTTAATTTGGTGGATCTCGTCAGTCTAAAAGACTTTGCTTCAGTAAGAGCGCCGGGTCAGCTTTCTTTCCCTGAGGATAGGTTCATTCTGGTAGCTGGTTTCTTTAGAGGTTCCTCCATTGTGCTCTCTCTCTGTCATGCACAATTGAAACCTATGGGGTAGATTTCCCTGTACACAGCTTTGTGACAGATTTCCACAGTGCAGACTTCCATATCTGAATTAGTCAACTTTCATGAAAGTGCCTTATGATCAGTGGAAATTTAGAGATCTCTACCAACCTATTTTAGACTTCTGTGTTAGAAGGCATCTAATCTAGTGCATGTGTCTGCATTTACCAGAGGGAAAATCCCCGTGTCATTTGCTTCCTGTTCATATTGGAACTGGGCTTTTCATCCCAACTAGAATACAAAAGCATGTGCAGTTGTTCTATGGCATCCATACAGCACTCTTAGGCAATTTATGGCTACTGGCAAGCTAAGTTAGAATTAAATCAACATGCAAGAGGGGAGAATGTCTTTGTAAGCCACTAGCATTCTCCCACTCAGTCCAGTTCCCAGTGATGGTGAGCTGTGCCAGTTACCTCTGCCATAATGCTGCATTGCGGATCCAGCTCAGCCTTCAGTCTATTTCGTGCTTTTATGACAAAGAACATGTCTCAATTGATCTTTGCTATGTCATTTGTGTTGGATTTTCCTGACATAATTAAATATTGTAATTAAATATTTTCTTTCCATTTTTGTTTTTTTGAATTCATCTTTCTAGCAACATGAGCAAGTTAACTCAGCCATTGGTATACACTACTTTTGATTCCAGTATCGCCACTGAAATCCTATAAATACTAGTAAAAACTAGGTAATTTTCCTTCTGTCTTCATCCCCTCCCAAGGAACATTACAAAGCACTGCACAATCTGTATGCACTTCCCAAATAGCAAACTGTAAAAACATTTCTCAGTTTAAAAGTAAAAATGTCCCTCCATGTTCCTTCAATAGTCAACTCTGTAAAATTTTCCTGAAAATTTTTCTCTCTTCTCCCTCACATATGTTCCTGCCTTAAAAAAGAAAAAATAGTATAAAAGCCCAGTTCTGCTGTTTTACAGAGTGTGATTAATGCTTTTGGGCCAGGACTAGAACTGTTCTTATATATTATCCTGAATAACTCTGGTTAAAATAAGGATTTTCCATCAGTTAGGAAGATCATGATAGAAAAGGAATTTTAAACTTTTTTTTGTACTATAAAAACCATGAGGAAACTCTCTGGATAAAAGTATATGCTGTCAAAAGATGGGCTTATGTTTCAGAAGACATACCATCACATTTCCAGAAGAAAAAGACCACTGAAGGTGACAACAGACCACAAAAGAGATTTTGCTCTTTTTTGTTGAAATGAAAAAAAAAGTCCTGAAAATAGCCCCAAAATTTTGTGTAAAGAAGATAAATACAAGACCTATGTGTTTTACAATGATCTACATGTCCCTGTATATTTGAGGATCATATATTTTTCCCAAATACATTTTTTTTAGGCAACAGTCCTTGCAGAATATGGAGGATTCTACAGTCAGACAGTCCAAGGCATCTCACTTTACAGAAGAGGCCAATTTTTCCCGTATCTGTCTCATGAGAAAGACAGGTTATCCCAAGAGGGTAACTGAGAACAGTATCCAGTAAAAACTAGCTTAGCCTAAGCAGATATCTTCCTCCCTAGCCACATGAAGTTAAGAAATGTGACTGCCACTTCACAACCTGAATACACTGATCTCTCTGTGAGCTGTCTCTAAATTGCAGTGGTGTAAGCTGAGAGAGAAAGTTCATTCATTTCCTTTTCATCATGGAAATGCAACGTGGCAGAAGCTGAGCAGAACCCCAGAGTAGTTGCAACCCACACCTTACCACAAACCACGCTTCCTGAAACACTGCACCAAAATCTTTAAGCCAAATACCAGTTGCAATGCTTTACATGTATATGTAACAATAAACTATTTCTCATTCAAGAAAGGGGAAAAGATAAAGCCATTGGAACCTCTAACATCATCTTTTGTGCAACATCACCATCATAAATAATAAGGAACTGTCAGGATATACCTGTCTACTGAGGCACCTCACTAACTCAAGTAAAAGATCAACCTCTATTCTGAGGAAAATACATATGGAATGTGCTACAAATGGAAGCTCTTATGCAGGCCTTGGAAATGCTTGTCAGCAGAATACCAGTAAAACAGGTGTTTGGTGGGCTAGGGCATATAATAGACTCATTAAAGTTGGCTTCAGTTGTAGTAACACAAAATTTAGTGTTTCAGATATCTGGATCTTTAGGCTTGAAATCTGTTCAGAAATTTTTTTTTTTTTTNTGTACGTGCTAAAAAAGAATACAGAGATAATGTGATCTTCCAGACATGTAGCTGGAAAGATAGCTACAAAGACTAACATCAGCTCATAGGAGCCAGTCTCCTAGAGCGTCTTTATCTGGTGCCTCCCATCCGGGTCCCATCTGGCTTCTCCAGATGGTAATTTAGAGTAGACTTAATCCATATGTTTGCAGTCATGTCTGTTCATCTCCATTTCCTCAAGTAGTGGCTTTAGGGAGACTAACCACTTTAGGCTAGGCATAGCCTGAGTGAATACTCCTACAGAGGAAAATGCAAGATGTTTCAGTTTTTCTCACTGTCCTCAAGGCCAGCTCATTCCCATCTTAAAAAGATTGTTAAAGATGAAAAAGGCACTCATATAAAAAATTCTTTTCACAGAGACTACTGGCCAGATATTTCTGCTGAAAGCTAGTGCACTGTCAATTGGGAAATTACTGGAAGAAAAAAGATGTGGGTGTAGTCATAATCAGTCATAGGATAGATCATATTATGATTGATCATTAGTAAGTAGCATATACAAACTGTAAGAGAGACAAACGGCACATAACGACATCTTTTCAGAGAGATAGTAGTTGCACAGGCCCAAGTAGGACGAAGTCTGGAACATACGGGTGCATCTCTCTTCAGGAACTCTGAACTCCTGTTAGAATAAATGCAGAAAAGGGCAACTTGATGTGGTGAATGAAGAAACTCAAAATCCTTTCTTTCTTCCATCCAGAAGAAAGAAGACAAAGTTGAGATATTATTTCCCTGCAGAAATACAAGCAAGAGAGAGAGAAACAGCATTTAGGGTAATGCTGGCAAAAGAACACTTGATCAGAAGTTCCCAAGTTCCAGCTAATTAAATAAGAGTTTCTCCAAAGGAGTGAGTTTCAAAGGCAGCCTTGAGAAAGAAGAATGGCAAAATTCCTAAGTAACTTTAATGCATATATAAGCAGGATATTATGATGTGGCTGCCTCCTGTGGAGGACAGCACTTGATGACTTAGTCCTATGTTTCTGTCTGTCTCCTATTAATCCTTGGCTTTAAAAAAGGAACAAGAAAATACTGCAGCTAGAGCTAATCTGAAGCTAAATTTTTCTCTGCATCACTTATGTGGGCCCTAAGTGTAACAACAAAATAGGAAAAGGTTATGCTTGGCCAGGCTAAAAATATATTCCAACAATAAAAGCAAACTGTTACTCAGTGGAAACAGACTGTTTTAATGCTCATGGAGATAAAGCAAGACCTGGTATCTGGTCAATATTTCAAGTTACTCACATGTACTTTTACATGTTCCCTGCCTCCATCTCTGCCATTCAGAGTGGAATTGTTTTCTGTCAGGTAATGCTAAATTCATTGTTTCTCAGATGTGAATTGCAATAACAGGGGACCATAACAAGCCATAAGGGTTTTGTTTTGTTTGTGTTTTTTAATAATTCTGATTGAAATTTTCTGAATATATTAAATATTCACATATATTCTGGAGAATATTTATGGAGAATAATATATGTGAAAGAAGCATTCTATTTTAGGAATATGGAAGTCACTTATCTTTTACAGACTGAAAGGAAAGTGCTCAGTGTGGCTGATAACAGGTTACAGTTGAAGAGATGACAGCTCCATGGATTGACTTCAGTGAACAAGCTCAGGCTTAGAGCGATGGGTGAGCAACACCAAAGGGGTTAGTACAGGAACCTCAGGTTGCAGCTCTACAAGCTGCTCAGGTGAGCAGTTCTGCATTGTGGTGGCCAAAGCTGGAACATTTCTGTTGGTAAAGCAGCACGGTCTGCTCACTCCATGAGGAATGATCTGTTAGAGACCATTTCTAGCAACTGGCTGCTGGGGATAAACATGGCTGCACCAGGACAGGTACACAGCATAAGAGAGGCTTGTCTGGCTTCTTTAGGAGAAGCTTTCCTGGAGACTTGCCAGAGACCTCAATCCCATATTCCTGATCCAGTGTAGACACTTGAGAACAGGCTTAACTTCAAGCATATGAGTGGTCCTGTGGACATCAATGGGGTTGCTAATGTGCCTAAAGTTAAATATGTATCAAGTGCTCTTCTGGAATGGGACCAAGGACTCAAAAACTTACAGGATCAAGGTTTGGCTGAAGAACAGAGAGTAAAAAGGGAGACAAAAGCTGAGAGAGACAGTTGCTCTCATGCCCTCTTGCGTCAGTGCTTCACAGAGGCAAGCCCCAAGACAAACCCCTTATTATAGTAAAACTTAAAGGAATACCTGTGCAGAAAGATGAAACACTAAAAGATACTATAAACACTCATTTTACAGCACACAATGTTTTTTGATTTTTAGATGTCAGTGGATTTTAAAGCAGATACAGTGATGTCACTGCAGGAAAACATCACAAAAACATTGCAGCAACAGGATCTCTTTCAACAGAGTCCTGCTTGACTCACTCTCACAGCTGCAGCAAAGTAGTCCAATGTGTTTCTGGAGAGCATTCTTGCTTGTGAAGTCTTTATTGGGACACTCTGACTGCAGGGAAATGCAGCCGCTTTTCATTTCTTGTGGCAGTCAGAAAGTTTCATTGAATATTTCTGAGCTCTCAATCTCTTCCAAAACACATGCTGAATTTCCTGGCTCTCTTCCTTAAAATCTGGTCTGGGTTTCTCCCCTTGTCACCTCTCAAATTACTTTATGTGTACATTAAAATAAAATAAAATAAAATAAAATAAAATAAAATAAAATAAAATAAAATAAAATAAAATAAAATAAAATAAAATAAAACATTCTGATTTTTCAAAATTAAGTTTTAACTTTTTCTTCAAACTTCATGATTTTTTATATGAAATCAGTTTTATGTTTAAATGACCTGTATTATGGACTTATCACTGGAATACAGCAAAGCTGAAACAGCAATATTTCTCCTTTTGCTATTAGTAATGCAACACTGCCAACTAGAGGCAATGGTAACAATTAAATTTTTGTCTTATTAGCCACATTGATAAAGGGTTGCATTCCTATAAATACTAAGAGATTGTGTTGGCACTAGAGAAATCCCACCCAAGTCCTCCAAGTACGGTGGTACTTGCATTTCATTTTGATTAGATTTTGATGCTTCAAAATGTAATTTATTGAATCCAAACACCTCATCGCTTTGTCCAGAAACTCAAACAAAATCAAGTCAGATATCAAATTACCTTGGGTTCCTCAAAGAGTTACTGAGCCATTCTAACAGTTTTAGGAAATACATCTCCACAACACATTCTATTTAAAGAAAAAAAATTATAACTTTCGGGGGAAATTCAAATCTAGACATCATTTTCTTAACCCACAATTTCAATAAGACTTCATCATTTATTGGAATAAAGAAAGCATAGCCTATTCAGGTGGGATCAAACACAATTTCTGTGTAAGTTTTCAGGTCTGTAAGATGGCATTCACTTTGAGGAAGGTGTTTGTTCACAGTTGAAGGAGTAAGACTGAAAAGAGAGAAAACATGCCCTTGACCAGTAAGGCTCAGCTACAGCCTGCTGCATGTGGTTCTCTGACATGCACATGCTTGTTGGGTCCCTGTATGAGAGGAGACTCAAAGCAAAGCCATCGCTGCTCATGCCCCACACAGAGTGGAGCTGCCTGGGCCCCACACTGTTGCCCCTGCCCTCTTCCCTGCCAAGCCCATGAGCGTAGGGCATAGCAGAACAGATACCCAGAACACAGCAAGAGGAAACTGGAACAGAGGGGAACAGGGACTTTCTGTAGGTCCCCATGCCCACAAACATCCAACAAAGCCTCAGGGAAGGACTCATTCCTGCTGCCCCTAACCCCTGCTGCCATATGACCAAGTCAAACACAACTCTGTGTGTAGGCAGTCTACTGGCAGGGAGAGAACTGAGAGCCTTGAGGATGCACCAGGCTTAACCCCTACACTACAGACTTACAGTGTGCAGGACATACAACTCTCCTCGTTTCTGATTAAGGATTGTAAACAGTGGCAACCCTTCATGCCACTTTACAGCAGCCGGGATCTCCCCAGCCATGGGCATGGAGTGCACTGTACCCCTCCTCTGGGCTGGCAGTGTGTGCCTTGCAGTGCACCAGCAGCTTGGGAAGCCAGAATGGCTTCCAAGGCTTCCTCCAGCAGGGCTAGAATCACACTGTAAGAGGAAGATCCGCTAGTAGAAGGGAAAACTCTGCCTGCCAGGACTCACAAAGCATTAAACAAACAGTCCAGAACAGTTTGTACTTTTGGACTGAAGGGAGGAACCAACATCATCTAGCACTGGTTTCCTTTTATTTACCGAAACACATTTATTCCATAAATCTCAGCAAAATTCATGAAAAATAATAAATTACATTTCCCCCCTTGGAGTCTTCAAAGCTTTGTATCTATAAAAAGTTCTGGGAAATCTTAGAAGCCTAGAGGGCAGGAAAATAATCTTGTTGGGAAGTGAGAGCCAATAGACAGTAGTGACTCACAGAGGCACAGAGCTGCAGAGCAGCTGAAGTGAGGTGCCAATTAAGTCTGAAACCAACTTTTCCAGGGGCTGTACCACAGGGCAGTGTAAGGATGGAGGGGCCAGTTTCCAAAAAAGGCAGAGAAAGCCCTGGAGGGGCTTGGAGGTGACAGTGCTGGAATAAGTTGTAGGCTTAGAAGTGAAAGCATGGACATTGGCCTGGGAAGCAGAGAAAACGGTTTGCAGTCAGCATAAACTGCTGTAAAAACTAATCCAATAAATGTTTTTCCACTTACATTATTATGCTTATGTTCCATAACAATGGCTTTACAGGAATACAAAGCTAAAAATGTACAGCAGTCCAGTGGAAGCAAATTACTGGGGCACAGGTAACACTGGAGTAGTTTCTTGACTTGAGCAGTACCTAGAGGTCTGCTTTTAGGAAAGGGGACTGGGGGGAGAATACATCTGTTGTGAATCAGCTTGTAATACCAGAAGTCATATTTCCACAGTTGTAACTATTTTGAAAGACACACTCAGAAACAAACCAGTGTGTCATATCTAGATCTCTTTAAATTACTTTATTGAAATGATCCAGAAATTTTCTAATAATGATTTTTGGCTGTCAGTCAAACCCTAAGCCCAACAGACATTTGCAGAGTTTTTTTCACTTATTCCTTTTTTTGTTTGGCAATGAAAGCTTATGCTCAGCACTTTAAGCTCGAAGTGTTGCTCTCTGCTCTGGTACCATGTGCTGCTTGAATGTACCCCAAGATCCAGACCCACTCCACAACAAATACCTGTGTTAGGATCCAGCAGTACCTCTCATCCATGAAAATATGTGTTCCATGAAACTTTCTCCTAATGTTTGATGCAAAATTTGTTTGGGCATTTGTGGTGATGCATCTCCCCTCTCCAGGCCACACAACAACCTCTCTGTGTAATCTCCTAATTAATTTCATATTGATTTGCAAAGGCACACTGATCATGTGTAGAAGTCTTTTGCAGAGTTATCAACAGAGGTTGCAGGAATGACCCTGAATTACAACTGTCACAGGAGCTGTGATCTTATACCTTGCTCACACATGAGCTAAGGCAGAGTTGGATAGAGTAAGAACTTCATCAGCAACTTCATTTGTGCAGCACTGTGCAAATTCAAATTTAAAAGTCAGCTTTGCTTTTCCCCAGTGGCTTACACGTATGGATACATACCTAAATCTGCTGCTGCACGACTCACATGAAAGCGGTAGCATGTGATTCCAAGTGTCACCTATTGTGCAACATCTTTCTAAAAATCTGTCCTCTTCACATATTTTATTGCTGCCTTGTTCTGCCCTGTATTTAGCTAAGTGTTACATTTCCTCATCTGACCTTGATAGAACTGTATATACACAGTTAACCCATAGTTATTTGTACCTCCAACATTAATCTTCTCGAGTAGAGAAGAAAAATGCAAACACCTTCGACCCACATTACCCTGGAGACTAAGATGGCCAAGTTCAGTGAGCAAGAGCATGCTAGTTCAATGAATGAGTGCAAAAGCATGTGTTCTACATTTCAGAGATTCAATATTTGGCTGGTAACTGCTGCCGCACAGGTCAGCCTTTTGAAAGTTGGGCAGCACAGCTTTTGGCTGGGATGGAGCTCTGGCTTCACACTCTGTTCATGTGTGGATGCTGAACACATGCAATAAAAATCAAGAACAGAGAGCTGATAAGATCCCACTTCACAAACAGTGATTGAGTAGCTCCACTGAAGGCATCCAGCTTGGATTTATGAATTATTATAGTCACTTTCTTTCAGCATTAAACATTGACAAGGTCTTTTTCACCAGGGCTGCCAATCTCTCTGTGGCAACATTGACAAAGGCTGAAGTTCTGACCTTCAAATTTAGAGACATATTGCTGAACATCATTCTGAAAAAGGGCACTCACAGGTAGCTCAGCACTAATTTTAGTCTATTTGACTGAATGTCAACTCCCTTACTCCTTACAATAAGAAACCTGTGCCATGAAAAACACAGTACCTCAGGGATGAATAACACAATATGTCAGGGATGAGCAACAATACACTTCAGTAATTTTGGAAAAATTCTGTATTTCTAACTATAAGAAGTGTAACTGTACAGTCCATATAAACAAATACATGGGAGATCAAGAACCAAAAGAGGATTGTTTCTGATTTCCTTGCAAAAGCTATCCAAGAAGGAGTGAAAAGGTGATCCAGCTCATTCCTTCTTTGTGCAAAGATGATGAATAAAGGGCTTTTCCTGTATTCATCATGTTCTGTAAAATTATATCAAACATAATGTCCAAGAATCAGACGTTTTCAAATTTCAGCTCCCAGGAGCAATAATCAGGTACTTTATACCATATTCTTTTAATAAATAATTTTATTTCCATCTCAGAAAGAAGAAAATTTTTTTTTATTTGTTACTTATACTTCCCTACACAAAGTAACCCTTGTGTCTTCCTATTAAGTTCATACCTGTCTTCAAGCACCACAGAACCCTGCCTTTCCCTGGGAACAAAAGAACCTACAGTTCCAGCTTTCATTGGTGGTTTCCTTTTTCACTGGATGTAAGCCAGACTCAAACTGTTTGAGGGGGGAAGTAGCAGACACACATAAGCCACTATTTATTTCCAATCCTCATACAAGACACCTGATACAAGCAAGATGAAGAGAAATGCGAGGATTCAGTGTATAAGCATGGGAATTCACAAGAGTGAAAGTTGGAGGGATGGCAGAAAAGGAGGGGGGAGGGGGGAAACACATGAATTTAGTTTTCGGCTCAAAGGTTCCTCTCATTTTTTCCCAGGTGAAGGTGGTGTTGTTGCTACATAGAGACCTGGGCAGCACAGGTGTTTTGAGCTTAAATCGCACTGATTTTTAACCATCCAGTTCCAGGACGAGGACCTTCGATCGGGAGAATTGATTGCTTCTGGTGAACAGGTATTTCTCATTCTTAACTCTCCTTCAGTACAGCAATGAGGTTTGGTTCACAAACACCTTACAAGGCAAGTTATACAAAAAGAGAAATGCATAGAGATTAGCTAGCAAATGTTTGTTCTGGCAGAGAGTTGAAGGCAATCTATATGGTGTTGGCTATCATTTTTTTCTCTGAGTCAATTAACTAACATTGGATCATGTAGCATAAAAAATTCAGAATATTAAATTTAAACTGCCTCCAGCTGCAGCTCCATAAATTATCCTTCCAAAACCCTATTAATTTTCAATGGGGTGGTAATAAAATATTAAGTTTTAGATACTTATATCTCTGATTTGAAGAGATTTACACTTAGATTTTTCATTGTGCATCATGAAAGAAAGAACTGAATCACGTATTCCATATCTGCTTTACAGAGACATTATCTGGTGTGATTTCAAAGCCATATCTATTTATGTTTAAATAGCATTTTAACATGTTAATAGAAATGTTACATTTGGTTGTTAACATCCAATAGGTAAACTGATACTAAAGATAGTTGCTGACTTTCACACAGAGTTGGTAAACACACTCATTTGTCAAGAGTATAGTAGTCCGGTGTAATGATCTGCTTTAGCTGACTGAAGTTAGTGGTTAGCACAAATATGGGAGAAACCTGAATGGAATTTTTATTGAGGATTTATTAAAAAATCCTCAGCCCTCAGACTTAACTAAAAATTCCAATCTGTATTTAGGAAACACTGAAAAACTTCTTATTTTCTTATTAAATGTCAATAATCTCCAGTCATCAAACTACTGTGCATAATTAGTAAGTTCCAAAGGAGACTCCTTTCCAAATCTCAATCAACAGTAGCCAACATGAATGAGCCTACGAAAGTATGTGAAACAAAGAACAACTCTACAGTTTTCAAGAACGTAAGATTCTTACTACAAGATAATGATTTCTTTTTCTAAATTTTTGTATATTTTAATGTACAAATCTTTCTCCACCTGAACAGAATTCTTTTCTCAGTTTGATATTGCCAGTTATTGGAAATGGAGTTTTAATTTGTTCACAAGAAATTTAACTGCTAACAGTGACTCTGTGATGTTAAGAGATTCATTAAAACATCACTTTTCATGCTTCTCATTCCTAAAAAGCATGTAGCATTTTCTTTTTCCAGTGCTCAGGGTTGTAATTCCATACTGGTTATCATTTTTAAATTCAAGCTTGACATTTTCTTTATCAGTATCTGAGAAGTGAAATCTCCAGTGAGAACTGATAAGAAAACTGGGTGGTATCCTGGGCTATATGCTATTGTTTATCTCAGTTGAAACCATCAGGTATCCACCTGAATATCAGAGCTTTAATGCCTAAAGATGATTATACTGGACAGAAAGACCTATCAGTTAAAAGAAATCTGTATTTGTAATGCTTTTCCGCAGCTGTCTCTTCTGTTCTCTGACTTTTATCAAAGCCAGAAATTACTGAATTTCTTATAATGATCTTTGTCAGGAAGGGAATACTAAAACAGCCAGGAGCACAGATGAATTGTTTTATTCAGAAGGAGGTTCACCTGAAATTCAGTGTGAAAAAGCCATGAAGAATGGGGAAATTTTTCACGTTTTCATTGTGAGAAAATGCTGAAAATTTCTTTTATATTTATCTCACAGCCTTTAACGGAGCTCAGGCTTACAAAATTTTGTCAATTTCAACATTTTGGATGGATTTGCCAATATAAAATGTTTGAAGCAAGTATTTGCCAATTTTCCTATTTTATTAAGAAGGATATCATGAGGCATTTTTGACAAAAAATAAATCCCATGGTGTTCCGATTCACTGAAATTAAAAACCCTGTACTGCTGTCTTGATACTGTCATGATCCAGTATTATAGCATTTACTAGTTTATAAGAATCAAATGAGAACAGTTCCCTGCAGCCTGGTTTTGATAGCTGAGAGCAGTACCTCACAGTAAAATTAAGTACCTCCATTTTGCATTTTTCTCAGAAAAGAAGACATTTCTAGAAATAATCAAAGCTATCTCTGTAGTATAGATTGTTAGGATGCCCCTGACACATTGATTTACATTGTGCTGGGTGACAAATCCAAGTGACTAAAGTTGTTACTTTGTTTTCCAGTTTCCTTGCTGCATTGAAAGGGAAATAATGCTCCATTCAACACTGGCCTTGTCCCTCCTGCTAATTGCAGTCACTTCCAACCTTGCAATGGCAATTAAAAAGGAAAAGAGAGCACCTCAGACACTGTCAAGAGGTATTTTATATTTACTGGATGTAGTTACCTCCTTACCTCACCATATAGGCCAGCAAATACTTTTATTTTAATGTACTTACTAAGGTGATTTCTCTAGTGTTAAGTGACACTCTGAGTAGTGCATGTTCTTATTTCATGTCATTTAATTCCATCAGTTTATTACTAAGGATATGGCTGACAGTCTCCTATAACGTGTATAATTTATGTAACTCACAGTGACCCAGTAGAAGCAAATAACCCCAGCTGAGTCTCTCAGATCGGGATGTACTTGCAGAACTATCACTGAAAAAATATTCTTTCATATACTATCTGAAATATATTTTATTATGGCAACTCACCATATGAAATGCAGTTTCATAACTTCAGTTGTTATGGGACAATTTTTCTATGGACCCACTTTGTACACAGGACAACAATTTAAACCATTGGTGTGGTTTTCTACATGAACTTTTTTTCCCTTTTGCTTTTCATCAGATATCCACTGCAAATCATGACTATAAGTAACTCAGTCCTTGTAGTGCATAATTTTCAACCCAGATGTTAAATAAAGACTCTGTTTTAAATTATTTGTATCTGATCAATCCTTGGAAATACAAGCAGAAAAATATCTTAGAAAGCTATTTTCCCCTTCTCAATCTTCCTTCTCCTTTTGAGACCATTCACCAAAAATAATCTCCATCTCCCTTTCTGACCTTTCTGCAAGCTGTACAAAGCCTGCAGATCCCACAGCTCACCTCTGAGGCTTCCCTATCCTGGCAAAGTTGCACATGTCACAGAGGTTCCCTCTGAGCCTAATTGCTCAGAGACCACTTGATAAAATCATATAACACCTGGACTAGCCAAAGAGAAGTTTCAAATCACTTTTTTATAAGCAGTACCCTTGGTTGTAATCAACCTAGCACATAGATCAGGATTTATTTTTTCCACTAAGTCTGGATGCACAAAAAGATAGCAAAAACCTCTTACATTCTGGAGGTTTTAAAAAAAATAGTGACAGAAAGCAGGTGTCACTTTTCTACTTCTGATTTCAGGCCTTTCAGGATGCCTTGCACATTTTACATGTAATTTTCACAGATCAAAGAGGAAATTTAACCTGCTGCAAGATGACTCCTCTGTGTAGTTCCCTTCAGCAGCAGCTGACTGCAGCCAGGGTTGGGAAGCCACTGGTCAGCATGCCAGATTCCCTCCATCAGCCAGAGAGACTTGTCTGCTGAAAGAAGAGATGATCTTGTAGCATCACATGCAATTGGACCATCAGAAATCCAAGCACTGTCCAGACAGTGAAGAAGAAACAGAGCTCTAACATGGTCCAGATGCAGAAATTGTTCTACAATTCCCATGAGGACTGTCATGAATAAGCTACTCTGCTTAGGATGCAGGGATCTACTTAGGATGCAGGGATCTACTACACAGGGGCTGATGCCTTCGGGAGCTGAAGGCATAAAACCAACTGGACAGTTTGCTTTTTGAGCTCTGTGTATCACCAGCTAAGGATGAGCTATGAAGCTGATGATTCACTGTGATTTTGTTTCAGTAGAGACTTTTATTTAACAGCCATTCTTTTATTAAAATATTTAATTAAATTAAGTTCTTACAAGTCCAGGGATTGAAGTGCATAACTTTGGAGTTAAGTTTATACCCAAGACTATTCTAATGACATTCATACTAAAGCTGATCTTATTTGAGCTGTCATAATATGCTTTTCTCTCTTCTATATGCCTGCTTCTCTTGAAGTCCCAGGTCTACAAAAATATGGAGCAGACAAGATAAAGATATAGAGGCTTTGGGTGCTGATTTAGGGACCTCTGAGCATTTAGAATGATAACCAACTAGTCTGTCAAAGGGCATGAACTGGATATTCAACCAGCTGAGATTTTCGAGGGGAGTTGGTTGGTTGTCTAGGTTTTTTTAGCCTCTTAGTGTACTTATCAGGAGATGTAGAATTAGCATATCCATAATGTTAGAGAACCTTTGACGAAAAAACCCAAATCCTATTTGGGTGCAAGTGTTGCTAAACATTTTTTTTTTAAAAAAAGGTATTTGTTATGAGTTACTTGCCTGGCCAACAGCTAATCCTTCTATTTCTAGGCTGGGGAGATGAAATTACCTGGGTACAAACTTATGAAGAAGGGCTTTATCAAGCAAAAAAAAGGTAAGACATTAAAAAGTAGTATGAGGACAAAGTGGTTACTCTGACATGCCAGAATATACTATAATGAAATAGAACACAAAACCATCGTGACAGCTGCTCTGCAGACCACCCAGTTAAATAAAACAGACTGTGTCTATAAATAAAAGCCCTCGTAGGAATCTTATGACTCTGAAGTAACATTATGGGCTGACAGTGTACCACTGTCATTTCTTTGTCACAAAAGCAGTGTTTTCATTTGAATTGACAATAGTAAATACATACCATCATTTTTAAAATTACATCTGTGGTGTTTTAGTATTATGTACCTCTGATTACTTCTTTGAAATCAGTTCCATTTGTACTTGCATGGTGATCTGCTGCCTCTGAAGTTTTACCCAACACTTTATGAGTTGGAATGTGTCCATGATATACTCACAGTTTCTCACTATCTGGGTAGAAATGGAAGTTCCAATTTGAATGTTCTCTAGTACTCAGCTGAAGACATATTTGAGAATGCATAACAATACATACCTAAATACTTTTTACAGTTCATTTTAGATCCCAATAGATTAGCATGAGCTATTGCTAAATTGAAACCAAATTATTTTTAGAATGGAAGACAATTAATGCCATGTACTCTATGTGAAAATGGCTAAAAATTAACAACTCTTGACAGTAACAGCAAACCAAACATTAGTAACTGATTTGCTGAACGCTAAATATAGTTTAAAAAAGAATACAGGAGAAAATGCAGAGAATTTTTTTAATGTATTGACAACCAGAATATAAAATTTTGATACTTTACAAAAACATTTACAGAAAAAAAAATAATATACCACATAGCTGCTCAAGAAAGCTTAAAGCACATGAAACTTATCATGGGAATGATCTGATGAAAAACTCAATCTTTAAAAAAATATTTTATTCTTGTTCATGCAGATTATTTTTATTTTCTTAATCATGGAGAATTTTATACCTAAGTAACATTAAATACCTCTTCAGTTTGATTATTTACTACCTAGGAATGAAACGATGATGGAAATGTTGTTTCTTTCTTCCACAATCTCTTACTATAGACAACCTATACTTACTATAGATGTAGAAACTCTATGGGTTTTTCTATGGAGTATTTATGCTCCTTCCCCTTGCTCAAAAATGTCTGTAATACTTTATGGAATTTCTGTATGGTTTTACATAAGATTAAACACAATTTACCTTTTTCAGTTTACTAGTAAAATCATCCATTTTCATACTTGTCAAATTATCTAACTATATGTTTTATTATTATTAATAAAGTAACAAGCCTCTGATGGTAATTCATCATTTGGAAGACTGTCAGTACTGCCAAGGTAATTTTGATTTTTTTTGCCTGTTAAAAACTATCTATATAACTGAACCTATCTCTATATTTATCTTGCACTTACTGAAAATTATTTAAAGAAACAAGCAAATGAAAATTTATCTGAAAAGCAGTGAATTTATTACTGTTATTTACAAAAATTCCACTATGAAACTACCCAATAAAGAACATGAAAAACAGTGCTGCTGTACTGTTATCCTGAATGCAGCACTCATCAGTTTAAATTAAGAGGCACAGATTTGCTACTGACTCATTGAACAGATTTAATTTTGTTCGGATCTCCTGAACTGGTAACTAAAGAAGGAGACAAGGATAGGGCTGCTGAAATTGATCTAGTAAGAATTTTCTGAGCATAATGCACTTTTGTCAAGCCAAGACATCATATCCATCAAGACAACAGGCTTCATAAATGACAGAAGAGAGCTTCCATTTTCACAGCCGAGAGGTTGTACTGCCATGGGTCAAAAAAATCCCCCAAAGTAGTGATAGAGCCCTTAAGTGTCTTCTCAGGAATGTGAATCAGCACAGACAGGAACAATGTGGCCAGTCTTTGGCCAATGTGGTGCCCAAACACAGACGAAAAGGCAGAGTTTGTGATGGACTTCACAGTGATCCTGTCTTTTCTAGCACTGAAGAAAGCTTTTGCAGAAAATGAAGAAATACAGGAAATGGCCCAAAATAACTTCGTTATGCTGAATCTCATGGTATGAAGGGTTTGGGGTGATTTGACTGGTAACTTTTTGATCTGTGTTTTCTCTCTGTCTTGCCTTTTCATGTCATTTTAGCTAACATCTCTGGCATTTTAGTTATGTAAGTAGAGGCACTTGTGCATGTGTATTCACACATAAGTAGTACCGTTTTGGTTTTGTACTCTGGTACAAGGTTATTCACAGGGGGACTACTCAACAAAATTTACAGAAATATTTTAATAGCCATCTTTAATTTTTCTACCAGCATGAAACCACAGATAAAAACCTGTCACCTGATGGACAATATGTGCCTCGAATCATGTTTGTAGGTATGTATAATATTTATGTATCTTCAAGGATGTGGTATCTGAACTATGCCAGTGTTCTCCTTTGGGGACATCAAAATCATTCATTTTGCAAAAGGAAAATAGCTTGCTGCCTCTGTTGCATACTTTGACCCTTGTAAACGTCCTCAAATTGCAGATGTGTTCTGGAGGGTACCTAATCTGGGCTTGGGCACAAGGTGCTTAAAAATCAGTTAGCATCTGGGGTTTTGCTCTCCATGCTTCTCACTAGTGCTGTTGCAAGACAAAGTTTACTGAAAAAGTCAAATATCCAACTGAATGTAGATGTCTATAGTGTGGACATTACCACAGGATAAATCAATAGTCAGTGGCATCTAAGGAATGATTTATTCCATTGTAAAGTAGACTTCTGGAATGGATCAAATTAATTATGCTCCGCAGTGCCTGTTCATTTTCACCAATTGTACAGGCAGTGAGTAGCTCTATGGTGGCATGCAAAGTTCAGAGAGATGAAGCCCACACTCAGAGAGCAGTGTAGTTAGGAGTCAGTTAATTGCCAAAAAACTTGGAAGGGGAACTGGGAGAAGATTTGTCCACAGCAACCTGTTCCCATGCTGGGAACATTAAGAATCACAAGATTTTTCAATCTGAAGGCTCTAGGTAGGTCATGCTAATATTGCATTAGGGATGCATGACCCTCCCTATGTATGCATCCAGTCAAATTAGCCTCTCCTGATGTAAACCCAGAACCTGTAAAACAGGATAATTTCCTTTAAATATGGAGGAAATGTGTGACCTAGCACTTAAAATAGCTGCATAATATAAAAATGAGCACTAGCTTTTGTTCAGGATTTCTCCAAGTACAGAGCACTTGGTCGGAACAGAACGTAACGGCCTCGGAATTGCCTTGTTGATGGAATAGGAAACAGGACCATCAAAGCAGTGCCATACCATCACCCACAGCTGTTGTGGGAATGCAAGGCAGTGGTTAATAGGATTACTTTTTCAGACCCATCTCTCACAGTAAGGGCTGACATCACAGGAAGATACTCCAACCGGCTTTACACTTATGAACCACAGGACATACCATTCTGTAAGTGACCCCTTTGTTGTGTTTGCATTTCACACTGTAAGCAGCCAGATAACCAAGCCCAATTTGGGATATAAATACTGTGTGTGAGCATTTGCAATAAATTATAATGGTCTAAGCTGTTCTAGCAAAACAATCGCACCTATTGTCCCATTGAATTTGTTTGGGCTATTCAGGTAAGAAAAATTGAAAGATCATGGGTGAGAACTTTCAGATCAAGATCTGAGTAGTTTGCTAGAGAATGGTGAAAGTTATACTTGTGCAAGTCATACTTGCACAAAAAGTATCCTACTGCACAAAAAGTATCCAACTGCAAACATAAACAGCCAGTAGTGAGAGGGAATCAGTAAAGAAATGCTTATCTGGGCACCACCCAACACTCATATTTCAGAAAGGAATGTGATTTTTCAGGTTCAACCAGTCCTTACTCTACATCATCTATTTGACACCAGTGCACTATCTCACCACAAATATGCACATCACATCTGATTACCAGGCTTGCTATTAAGAATTAAGGAAGTTGAAAGGAGCCTTGTCAAATCCCTTTAAGTTAAACATTTTCATTCATGAAAACTTTTACCTTCTGTTCTAGTATCAATGCTAGAATTTTCACAATAGAAAGCTCTAAAATATAATATGGGACATAAATTAATTTCAATGTGAACAATTTACTAAATCAAACTGGGTGGGGGTTTTTTAATTGTACAAATGGACTTTTAATACATTTTTACACTTCTTATTTATTTTTCTTTCAGTAATAGAAAACATGAAGAAAGCACTACGCCTTATTCAGACTGAACTGTAACCAACAACAGTGAAATGACCGTAACCTCTGCGAGGTGAAACTGCACCTCTGCCTCCACTAGCATTTTGAACTCCTACCAAGCAGCTTTTATATATCAGATTTCTTAAGAAATTTATATGTAAAATTTGGAAATCAAACATAGAAAGACCATTGCATCCATTCAGAAAAAAAGAGAAGAAATGTATTAAACACTTTGAAATTATTTATCTGAATAACTGGAAACAATGGTTTAAGGTGCAGCAACCTTCAGCTGTATTTTATCAATCCAACTCTGACTCTATTAAGTCAGCTAAGACTTCTGACCAGAAGTTATAAACCATCTTTTTGACATCTATTTGCGATTTTTACATAATTGAATAGCTGCATGTTGGATTCCATTTTAATTTTTATTGCAAGAAGCTTGTTACTTGTTAGTGTACCTCTGCTTTATACACTTATTTCTCATTAAGGGAAAATAAACTTTGTGGTTAAATCAGACAGGAAAGCTCTACTGATAGATTTTGGAATAGCTTATACAAGAAAAAAAAACAAAACCAAAACCAACCAAACAAACAAACAAAAACAAAACCAAAAAACAAAAACACACACACAACAAAACTAAACAAAACAAAACACCAAACCAAACAGTGGTCTGGGCTTAGATTTCCCCTGCATAATACTTTAACCACTGTTCTGATAGCTGAAAACAGGACAGACATTCCAGACTGAGCATGTGGTCTCAGTGAGGTGATAACCATCAAAGAGCAACTACAGGTTTTGTTATGATAGAGTGAAGCAAGAGAAATGGAAGGAGATAATCCCAGAACCCTGCTCCTAAAGCTAAGTGATGCTTGTAAAGTCTGGTGTGGGAAAAATGAGGTTTTTCCCTGGTCTCCCCCATCACCTGTCCTTCCTTGCTTGTCCCTTTTGAAGGGTTTATAGCCATGCATTGCAACACTCCAGTTATGAAAGTCATCCCACCGTGTTTCCATGGTAGTTTTCCTGCTTCACGGTGTCTTCCAGCTCTTTCTGTTTGTTGCCCATGCTATGTGCATTGTGTAGATGCACTTCAGTCGGGCTATTGATCCTGCCATGTTTTGGGGGGAGAAGCCCTAATTCCTACATGACCATTCTCAGGCACTTCTGTGGTTTCTAACATATCAATAACCCCTGGGTCTTTGCTGCCGCATGAAACTTCATCTCCTACCTCTGCTGAGATGCAGAAAAAAGGACCTTGCTAGTACACTGTCCCTCAAACATCTGTGTGCCAATACCAGGCTTATTTATAGTGAACAATGTTTTATCCCCTTCCCTCTTCAAATGCAGTTAAAGTTCATTATTCCTTTAGTGAATCCATTTATAAGCAAGAGATGTCTGTCAAGAATCCACAAAGCTGGAATCCCAAAAGATTTGTTATATAGGACCATAGTCCAGAATTTGCTTGATCTCAGGAAAGCTTAAACTCTATAGTCTGTCTCTCCTCAGTGCTGTGAGACAAAATAAATGGTAGAATTACCAGTTACTGGGATTGTGAAAGAAACAGGTGATGCAAGTCCCGGGCCTAAAAGGCTACTGTTGTTTTGCTTATTTTGGGCATTTGATATTGAGTCAGCAGACAGGAAATATACTACGTGAATTAAATAAAATAAAAAACCAAATTTTCATAACAATACAATGATCACTGACTTAATTGTTGAACAAAATTAACTTTTAGATCTATACTGGAATGCATGTTGGTTTAACATTTAAAGAAAATCTGGATGAATTTCCAAAGGTATCATTGATACTGACTACACCTATAATCTAGAAGACTATTTTCTACTGAAGTAGAAGTTTGCAACAGTTTTAATGAACCACTCATTCAAACAGAAAGCAGCTGTTTTCCAGAGATATCACAGGCACATGAGTTCTGCCATGTCAGATGAAATCAATTTGCAAAGTGGCTGAGATTTCACCCTCCTTTCCCTTCTAAAATCCCCATAGGTAGCAGGTTGAAATCTGTTCTCAGCCTTCCAAAATGGGAGTAACCCTTTGTGATTCTTGAAGATTCAGATCCAGTCCTTTTGGTGGAGCTAGACATTCAGGTAAAACACTCTGTATGCTGCACATATTTTTTATTCACAGCTTCATCCAACATTCATTCTCAATTTTAGAGCTGCTACTTTATTTCTGCCTTCTCCTCTTTGAAGACTTTTACCAGGTAATATTTCTGCCAATGGAAGAGAAACTCAGATCTCAGATTAAAGTTCCATTGTTCCATGAGAAGATAAGTCTGTAACCTGTGCAATGACAGATACAATGTGATTTCCCCCCCTTTTTTCCTGTGAAATGAATGGCATGATAAACTGCATGATATACTACTTTCTCTTTTCTTACTTTCCTATCCACTTGCATGCCACACAGATTTATTCACAATATGATTTTTATCCATATTTTTTCCTTTTTCTTAAGAAAGAGTGTCAAACTGGTTTTTTTTGTTCCTTGGTTATCTGGAAATAAATCAACCAGGTTTGTTTGACCTCCATTGTTTGTGTCAGAGCTGAAGAAGGATAAAAAAAAGATTGAAAAGGTGGATATGAGAGTAGAAGTTATTTTACAGTTGCAGTATAAGGACCAATAGCTGAGAAAACCTACCTGTGCACACTGTGTGCTTTTACAGAATTCGTATCCTGTATTAGCTATGTGTGCATGTTAATATTAACATAAGCATAATTCAGCATCACCTGTGGAAGTACGTGTTTTATACAAAAAAGACTTCTCTGAGTTCTCCTGTTGCTATGAACACAACACGTTCTGGGAAGCAAACTTTATTGCCACTTGTTCACATATCCGTGTCTACTTTACTGTCTGGACTTATCAGCTGTAATCAGACCAAGGGTAGTCAAACAAACGTGGCCTTAACGTCAGTGAGGTGAGGCACAGGAATCTGAGAACTGACAGAACAGGATCCTCCCCTATGTATCCGTCTCAGTGCAGAAAGGCGTGGCCTTTTTCAAGCAGACATCTGGCCTACTGGTTTGCAGAGCTAAAACATTTTCCTGCGTGCAAATATTTGTGCTCGACCAGAACAAAAGAAAAGGCACCATACCTTTGTGTACCATAGAGGTGAAAGACTGTGGGACACCTCAGACCTTAAAATGTAACAGTAACTCGATCTTGCAGAATAAGACTGATACAATTTGGCTTGTTTCATGCACTACAGGAATTCTTGCCAAAGACTGACACAGAAAAATTTCCAAATGCTGAGGTGTCCTCCACAGGATCAACCAAGTTATTGATCTGCTTCCTTTTGTTTGTTCCTGTGTTCAAATGGACGTACAGATCAATGGATGTTCAAATGGATGTACAGTATGATTCAGGTGAAAATAGTTAGTCTCTGTGGCAATTAAAAAGCGAAAAACCACCAATCAGAAGGGGAGGAACATTTACTTTTTCATCAGAAAATCTACAGAATTTGCAGTCTATATATTTTTTCTTTTTCCTTGATGTTCAAGGTTCTCGTGCTATTCATCACTTGCCATCTTTGGTTGCTACTACATACTGCAAAGTAACTGACCCACTAGTCAGTAAAAGTGAATCTATTTCAGCAAACTGTTTTTCTCTTAGGAGGTATCAGATATTTGCTGGTCTCTTTAGAATAAGAGGACACACAAAAACAACATAAGAAAGACCCCAAATACAGTGGAGTTATCCTTTAGTTCTTGCTGCCATGTCAACCACTGCACTTTGAAACTTCCCTATAATTCCAACTCCAGCTGTTTGTAAGTAGACATTCAAGTCACCCTCTGTACAGGTCTAAGTATGACCTGTGAGAATGAGAAAAGATGCAATAATTTTTCAAGCTTATAACATTCATGTGACACTATTCCTCATGGGATATTTTGGTGCTTAGACTTGGTTACCACTTCAGGAAAGAGCCTAAAAGCACTTCAACAAGATCTACTGTGTCTTCTGATCCTTTCTGAGATATCACTCCTTATAAGTTTGTACACCCTGGTTACATTTCCCTGTGTGATTGTTTGTAGAAGGTTGGCACATATGAACCCACCCTACTATTTAGCCTTCAGCCAGCTGCACAGAAACAAGTTCACGTATATATACAAACCACTGGCTTCATCGCTTCTGTTCACATACAGGGAAGAGGACAGGGACTGACTGGGGAAAAAGCTACACCCTAAGGTGAGGCTTATTGTACAGGACAAAGAAACTGGAGCCATGCTCTGCTAAGAGTTTTTTGTTTGCTTCAAGCCTTCAAGCAGGTGTGTCTGTGGTTTTACACAGCTCTTAAGCATTTGTATCAGAGAACCGTAAGAGCAGAAGAAGAGCTTGTATCTCCAAGGCCTGCACTGCTTCTCCTGGAAGACAATTCCACATCAGATAGATGTTGCTGTTATCAAATATTTTCACATATGCATTCCCACTGAGAAGCATTCTTGCTCTAAGTGAAAAAAAAATTCCCTCATGGCCTCAATGGATTGTTTCTCATTAATTTGTACTCTCAACCTTGACAGAAAAAAGACAAAAATTCTTAAATCCCTCAATGAATTTCCAAAAGGAAATTCAAAGATTCAGAGCAGTAGTTACCTTAGGCCTGGAGACTCAATCTTTCCTTCTTTGGAAAAACGCCCTTTCTTATTTACCGACCAACCAAATTAGTACACGGAGTCATACTCCAGTGAAAATGTATTATGGGCTGTCCTGCATTCTTGGACTAAAGATATGGGATGTGGAACAAATCTGTTAAAGAGAAAGAAACCTTTAGTGTTTATTTGGTTCTTGTTTATAAAAGCCAAGAGACACCTTTGTTAATATCTCACAGAGAATTTTAAATGAATAAGTATTATTTCATATGATGTTTCTAGAAGGCACCAGTGCAAATGTAATCCCATCTTAAGTGTTTATGTGGTATCCACTCTATTAACACCACTGACTATGACCACAGGGGATACCTCGAGGCTGCCCTTCCTGATCAAATGGGTTGGCTACACAGATGGTGAGCCCAGCTTGCAGAGCCCTAAGTACAGCTATAGGGCATTTCTGGAGCACAAAGGACCAAACATCTTAAGTGCTAGGCAAAGTCATATCCACTGGCAAATGTGATGCCTGAAGGTTCCCCATGATATGGAAGTAGCATTAAAGAGACTGATGACTCCTTTGGTCATTTGCCCTAAAGAAAGTTGCAGGAGCTAAGGGTGCTTAGTTTTCCTTATTTTTATATAGAGAAACTAAAACATAGACAGGTTAAGAAACAAAAACATAGGCAGGTTAAGATCACACAAAAAATATGTGGCAGGACAAGGAACCGAAGGTGCATTTATCCAGCTAATATGAATTAAAATTAGCAGAAACTAATTAGCACTGCCTTTTCCTGACTGTGAAATACATTCTATTAGTTATCTGCATTCTTGAAATCAAGAGGGAAAGGGCATTGTGCTAAGACAAATTAAAGAGAGCATCCACAATTTTGTAACCAACATATAAACCTTACAACCTTTCCTTCCTGCACTGAAATAAAAAGGTCACGTGTCCTTTGAGAGAGAGGATGACTCACAAAGAAAGCTAAAGAAAATTCTTCCTGCTATATAGTTTCATAACACAGACTATTGAGCCATAAAACCAGTAGTAACAATGTCTTTGAGGTATATATTTGTGGTAAACTTAATTCCAGGGTGCTAGATTGGCAGAGGTTTTTTAGTAGAGACCCTGTCTCCAGGTAAAGTTAAAATTCATGAAAAGAAATGAGGTTCCAAGTTTGACAATAGCAAGTATTGTCAGCACCAATAAGTATTTTGGCATTACACGATGTGTATATTTCAGTTATGTTGGCTCAATACATTTGTGGCAATATGCTGATAAATCGTGGAAATATTCAAACTACATAGGGACTATATGGGCAGGTTGACAAAAAGATGTCAGGCTGGTAGCCACATTTTGAAACAGCTAAGTTGAAAACTAAGTAAAATCTTCCAATAAAGATAATTATTAATATTTAAAACAGTGAAGGGAAAAATAAAAAAACTCATCTATTTGTATGCACAATTTCTGAATGTATAGAATACACTTGCAAAATCTGGAATAAAAAGTACACTTCTAAGGGTATTTCATTTATGGATGTGTAGATTGCTTTCCATGCTGATACAGGGGTAGAGGAAGGACAGGTGGCATGATTATGGCTTCCATACCTTTTGTAGGTAACCAGCACAACTGGTGCCTCTCTGAAACTGCCTTTCCACTGACACACATGTCATGGGGAACAAACAGGAGGAATAAGAGGTCTGCATGCAGCTGCTGGACTTACTAGGACTCTAATGGAAGTGTTCAAGGCCAGGTTGGATGGTGCCTCGAGCAACCTGGTCTAATGGAAGACGTCCCTGTCCATGGCAGGGGGCTTGGAACTGGATGACCTTTAAGGTCCCCTCCAGCCCAAACCATTCTGTGATTCCATAGTGGGAGGTAGTGGGGACAGAACTTGGCCCCAAGAGCAGCACTTACAGCTAACATGAACACATTTCCCATTTTCGGCCATTATACCTCTCACATGGCAATTCAGGTAAGTGATTAATGCCCAAGTAAAACCTACTTTTCCTAGTGGACAATACTGGCGTTGCTTTGAGGAAGGGAATCTATGGTAGCTGCTATTATTGTTCTTCTTGCTTCATTTTTTCACATGATTAAACAATCATCCTAATCCTTATCTGAAGTTTAGCCAAATGTTAGTTTGCCTTGTCCAAATTAAGGGGAGAGGCTTATGTTTTGAAGGCAGAGTATCCACTACAGCAGGCTGCAAGAGGAGTGAAGGGTGGGCACTATATCTACCAAATATGAAGCTAACTTCTATTTAGAGTACAACAATTGCCTCAGAGCAGAGCCTTGGCCTTCAGTGTACAGCTAGTTTCCAACCAAGTCTTGAAGTTTCCTTACCAGTCTTTTCTCTTATGTTTGCAGTATTACTGTAAAATCAGAATAACTGTTAACAAGCAGTGCTTGGATTAGAACAAACTCCTAAATTTCCCATTTTTACTTGAAGGTGGGTGTGCACAAGCACCATGAGGACATATCACTCTCCATGTGATTTACCCACACATCAAGTGCTTTCATACAGTTTATGTACATACTTGTAAGGTATTGTCTCTTCTGTAATGAGTGGCAGCATTTTTAATGACTAATTTTATTACTTGTAAGAAGGATATAAACTTACTGTATAAAACATCAAACACATTGTCAAGTATTTCTGCAGTTAAATTGTCAGAGTCATTGTAATCTCTTTACAAAAATCTTGACATAGAAAGGCTGCCTCCTCCTGGTATATGCTACATTTAATCACTCCTCCATGCACCTCTTCAGGCAAAACCCCATATTTCTAATTATCCACATAGTTACCAAGGCAATCACTGTGCAATGATTACAGAAAATTTTCAAATTCATCTCCTATATAAGCTAGCCTTTGTGAAACCAGAGTAAAATAGAAGATAGAATTTAGCTTGTTTAACAGAAAAAGGACAGCTTTTCCTCAGCTGAAGTCACTATGCTAGGCAACAGAAGAAGCTGAATAAAAGTATGGATTTCTTTGTTAATTTTAGGCTCGAATTGAGAAAAATATTTGGTAACTTATAATGTGACTTACATAACTGTAGCCATTCTACATATTAAACTTGAAAAATGTATTCTCTTCCTACCAGCGTTTTTAATTTTTTATGTTGACAAAACCACTTACACCACATGGACCTAAAATTCTTCTTTATATTTCAACTAATTATTTGGATAAGACAGCAAAAGAATATAGGTGGGTGTGATAATTTAGCAACACATGCTGCCAAACCACAGGTTAATTTGCTGCAAAACATTTCATACTAAGGAACATGACAGTGATACATTTTTTAGATTTGTTTTTAAATAGCACACATGCATTTCAATTCTCCTTGTCATTATTACCTTGTTTGCACAAAATTTTTATCCTCCCCTGATTTAAGAGGAAAACAATGAAAAAAACAATGTCAAAACTAAGACTAAATTTGGACAACAGTAGAAAAAGAAAGGATAAGCTATTCATTGAAAAATTCCTCTGTATACCTTAAACTATATTTTCCTGCACTTGAGCCAGACTGAAGCCAGGAATAAAAGCCTTAGGGCTGTTTTTCTCTAGGAAAGAAGCATAAGCCAGCTGTCAGTGGTTGCCCAGTGGCGGAGGGTCATCACTGACAGGTACTTAAAATAAATATTGTAACATAGAGTCTTGTCCTACTCAACAAAGGATAGAGTGACAGAGAAAAAAATTATTATGGGTAGTAAAGGACAACAGTGCAAAATGTGCCTTTATAGATTCTTTTCTCCATGCAGTCTATAGCTGGGAAGTTAAAAAATAAATTCTTTGAATTTAAGACACTGGTCTGAGTTACTTTAAGCTGCCATTTTCCAACATGGAGTTGTTAGGGAAGGAGCTCAGGAATGTGGCCTCCCCATTTGCAGTGATTACACATTGCTCTCTCTGTCATATCACTGGACCATGCAGCTTCCTTACACAGGCAGGTTGTGCCTGAGCCTTGGTCCTTCCCAGGATGAAAAAGAAAAGGAATTACAGGCATGTCCAAAGGAAGGTCACCTGGATTAACTGAGCTAATAGATGAATCAAAGGCAAGAGTGGCAGCTTCTACAGCAAGGGCTATAAATAAGAAAACACTTTTGCAGCTGATTTATCTCAAAAGTGACTAAAAATTATTTTATCATCAGACCAGATAATCTAAGTAATATAAGTCAAAGGAATTTTCACAATCAGAGAAAAACTGCTGTAACTAACACATTTCTTTCTAGGTAAAACAAGTATGATAGGGCTTGTTTCACTGAAACAGCATTTTGTCTTTTTCTGAATTATAGTTAGATGCACATTAAAATAACCCAGAAATGGACATGTATCCATGACAGCAAACTTCCAGCCCTGCATAGAGTTTTGATCGTTGCTCAACACTTATTTATCATTGTCTATTTTATTCTATTACTGATTCTATATATCTGCATTTAGAGATCCGTCTCTCTGAAACAGCTGGGAGAACAGAAGTGAGCCAAACCTTTGACAGTGCAGCTATTCACTGTGGACTCCACTAAGCAGTTGCTGAAGGTTACTCATGTAAGGAGTGGTTGCAACTGTGCTTACAGGGTTTGTGGGAGGCTTTGTGGGAGATAACAGCATCCTTGCCTACGTTACAGGAAGTTCACACCATAAGCATGTGTATCACCGCTCTGATTCTTCACTTCCTCCTCCAGCACAGAGGTGCATCCAGCCAGGAAGAGCTGTCGGTGACCAACACACCCTCCCTTTTTGTCACAGAAACACAGGGAAGTTTCTCCCCTTTTCACCACACGATGACTCCTGTGTTTCATTGAGGATCTAGTCCATGGCAGGCAAACCAGCCCAAGCTCCTATCCACTTTCCCCTTTCCTCCAGCATCCACCCAGCTAGGCAAACAGGGCAAGGCAAAGCTGTGTTCAGCTGCAGCAGCAGCCAACCTGCACAGCAATGCCACTCCCTCTGCAGAGGCACAGCTTAAACTTAATTTTCAAAACAGATCTATCCTCCCTAGTTGGTTTGCACAAAGCAGTCTGTGTCCCTTAATGCTTTTGCACAGATCCAAAACCTTCACTGAATGCGCAGCAGGGCCTCACCCTCCGCAGTGAACTTAATGGGACCAGCTCAGAGGTCAAAGGTCTTCCTGCACATTAATAACACAAAAAGAATGGTTAAACAGTATGCCAGGAATGATCAAGCACTCAAGAATCATTTCCTACCACTTTATTCAATAGGATATGCTGTTTTCTATGCTACTTCAAGTCCAGAATGTTACAGGGGGCATGAAGGCAGAATATTAATCTTCAGTAATCAGGCAAGAAGGAAACAAACAGCTTCAGTCAGAATGACAGCCATCTCTCCACAGAGGTATATTTAGGGGCTTTCTTGAAAAGGCTACCACAAGAAAACCTACTGATACTCCCCCCAGCACAGCATCTTATTGTATTGTCTCATTTCTGAGCTCTTCACCACAGGAATACAGTTAGAGCCAGCACTGAGGGACTCCTCAGCCTGGGCTGGCAAAGCTGACCCCCTGCCCTCTCCTTCACCAGAGAAGCACCAACCACACCATGGACATCACGCTAGGCACCTTAATGAGACAGTGTGTCTTTTGTCAATGGGCAGATTCATCCAGCTTGACAGTCCCCATTACCAGGCATGGCTTATTGGTTTGGAATAGATTCACCTTTAGAGGAGCAGGGCTGCCTGTTGGCCATGATGGAAAGACACTCTGATGGATACTGTTGATGTCAGTCTTCTCAAAACAAGAAGAAAAGTACATGGGGCTTTTCAATTTTGCCATAGCAAGCAGTAGTCTTAATGGATATCAAATGTTTAAAATGGCCATGAAAAAAAGCTTGCTTCATGTTCTCAAATATTAACTGAAAAAGGGGCCTTTTGCATCACTGCTTCAGCAAGACCTCTTGTCTGTTCTGAAGGCTGCATGTATATAGTCATGTATATAGACATGCATGTATATAGACAGATGTTCTAAAAATGTAAATTTGACAGACACAGCAAATTGAAATGTGTAGATCAGATTTGAATGATATACGGAGATTTGTATTTATAGAAACAGGAAAGAACATCAATGAAAGCACACAAAATTTAGGACAGGCCTGAGATCTAGGACAAATTATTTAAAACCAACCAAGCTATAAATAATTGCTTAATACGAAAGGAAGTTCTTAAATTAACAGCAGCTTGAGAAATGGATAAATATAGCATGGGTATATCTAATCCCTGAAAGTGTTCTTGAAAACATTAAGTCAGTAAGGAATAAGGAGGTAGCCATTTACAATCTGACATGTTTTCTCTCTATCAGTAAAAGAGTTTTTAAAGGGATTTGCATTACAAGAATTCTCAAGAGATTTGCTGTTGCTTAGCACAACATGCTGCAAGTAGAATAGCATTTGCAGCAGTCCTATTATCTGACCTAGGTCATCTCCTGATTAAACATATATAGATTGGAAGAGATTAGTCACTAAACAAAGTAGAAATACAAGCCAAGCTACTGCTTACATGAAGAAACTATATCCAATTAGCTTTGCAAGTGAGCTAAATGCAGGAATTAAGAGGAAGGTAGTTCCAGGACACTTCTGCCAGCATATCCTGTTCAGGATGCCTGAACACATGGCAGCTCCACCCTGTGCATTACACTGAGTTATAGTTCCACATTCTGTGCCACAGGGACAGTGTTTCAAAGATTATTAAATCTTGACATCAGTATAATTGGGAAAAATGTAAAATTAAAGATTTAAATAAGAAAAGTTGAGTCAGGTAACAAAAAACTTACCCTGCCATGTTGTTTTAAAATCAGAAGTTATAATCACATGCATTATCATGCCCATAGGTCGTTCAGCGTTCAGGCTGAGATCTCACTCTAAGCTGGTGCCTCAGTTCAAAGCCACTCCCCAGGAACTGGACAGGAACCAGGACATAACTGAGCATTAACACATGCCACACAAGGAGTACCTCAGACAGCTTAACCTTAAAACCATGTCTGGCAGAAGTGAAACTCTTCATATAGTCCTGGCAAAGGAAGGGCTACTAAACAATATAGCAAAGCTCACCCAAGAAATGGGGAGTTCTTCAGTGACTGAGAGAAAAGAACAGTGTAGAAATGAAGGCACCTGACTAAGCAGTCAACTGGTCACCCATAATGATGAGCCTGATGCATTCCACCTGTCAAAATGATGGTATGATCACTTCTGTCTCCCAAAAAACCCTAGTGGGGCATAGGCCAATTTTATTCCTTTGGAGATCAAAGTATCACACAGTATTATATCAGATAAGCCAAGATTTACCACTCAAAACAACTCAGGCAGCTATGCTGTGACCTGCCATTTCCTTCACTGCTGTGTGTACTTAAAATATCACTCTGCTCTGGTAGCTCTGGCAGCTCTGGCATAGGGGACACCAATCTCACAAGCACCCTGTGCTCTCATATCTCCATTTATATTACTTCTCTTTTTGTTACTATAATAGTAACACTTTCAGAACTGATCTATGTGAATAATTTTACAGGTTTACAGTTGTTGGTTGTTTGATTTTCTCTTGGAGATATAAATGGTAGAGGTACTAAGAATAACTAGACTCAAGATTTAGATGTCATATTAAGACACCCCACAAGAACTCTAGAGTGGCCCAGATTCGTGTCCAAAACAAACTCCTTCTGAATGGTAAAAGCTGTAGTCATTGTGCAGTGCTAAACAACTAACCCATGTTTAACAAAGTGTTTCTAATCAACAAGAACATGAACGTGACTTAGGAGAGAATCATCAGTAAATTCAGTAATAGTAGGCACAAAATGAAAAACTGGGCTGTGGATCCAAGTCATGAGTTCAAAATCGGTCCCATTTCTGTGCCATTTCGTCCTGGAGTTGTAGGTTGAATGAATAACAATTTCAAAAATTCAAATCTCCTGTTCTAACATTTTCAAAAACCCTCACTGCGCTTCAAGGAGCGCTTATTTTACTCCACAAGGAAAAATTCTGCTATCTGATTTTCCACCAAGACTGGGAGACTGCTGTGGAAAACTACAAACTTCGTATTTTATCCCACCATCTAATTATTACTTAATCAATTTCATCTAACCAATTTCCCACTAGAGTGTTGAACTGGTTAAATCATTTCTAAAACAGACTTTATAACTGATTTATGCTTTCACTTAAAAAATTCTTCACGCTCCCAGCTCCTACTGGATCTCCACAAGCAGAGGCAGCACAGGCAATTCTCTACAATACACTCTTTTTGAGATGTGAAGCCAAAATACATACTTTTTCTAAACAATTTTTATTTCCTTAATGAGAAATTTTGAAAAATTCTTACTTTTCATACCCAAAGAATTTTTTTTTCCAAAATGGCAATTTGACAAGAAAAAGCCCCTGTCTTTGATTAAGCACTCATATATTAGGCACAAAAACATCAGCATTCCCAAAAACATTTTTGTGATATCACTGTAAAGCTCTTATGCTTCAGACTGAATCCCTAACTGTGAGTTAAGCAGTGCAAAGCTTCACTGGAGTTTTTTTATGGGTAGGGTTGTTTTATTAAAGTGCTTGGTTGGCAATAAATAAGTCTGGATCTGCAGTCATCCCTTTCAAAAAGCTTGCTTAAATCACAGTTTTCATCCCTCTGCAAAAGTCTGGTGAATAAATGAAAAATGAATGAATGAAAAAAGTGGCCTGAATCTGACTCCACTGTTATTTTGAAGTTGCATCGTGCGGAACCAGTGCCAAAGGCCAGGGGTACCTTCACTAAAACAAAGAACTAGTATTATTATTACTGCTTCAAAACATGCATTTGTTTCACAAAATGTCAACACTGGCAGCTACAGCTAATGGGGAAAGAGATATTGTTGGGTCTTTCATTAGTATCTTTCCTAAGTTCACGACAGCTTGAACTGGGGAGTAACACAGTCTTAAAAACATAGAATAATACAACATAAAACCTGAAATTGTAGGGTGGAGCTTTTATTTGCACTGAGTTTTATATCCAATTCACTTCCTGTTGGAAGAATTGTGGTAATACTCTTGGTACAACTTAGCTGCAAGCTATTGTTTGACCAGCACAGTAAAGCCAGCATTAACTTTTAGCCATCTCAGATTTACTGACTGAGATCTGCAATCCTGCATTAGGATTCCCTCTCCAGCACTTTCAGAATGCCATACTATCTTGCATAGAACACACACAGAGAAAGGAAAAGAGTATCTTCCCTCAAGGATAGACTAAAATCTTTGTCAATTATCTACCATAATACTTCAATCTCATTACTGTCTTAAGCCACAGGTAGGCTCTCTTTCCACTTCCCTAATCAAACTAAAGGCAGCAAGTAGAACATTTTGATTAATTAAACAAAGCCACTCCCAAATTGCTATGGTACCACAGAGCAGAAAACCAACAGCCAGGGCTGCTGCTATTGCAGATTCCTGCTCACCAGCTCTGCAAACTATCCTGGGTGAAAACTCACTTACCAGGCAGAATTAAGTGAAACCGAGCAAATCGGAGAGGAGCATTGTCCTGCAACTGGCTAGAAGGCTTTACAGAAGTCAAGTCCCACCACAATGTATCTGCCACTTGAACTAAAGAATTTTATCAAGAAAGGCTGGTTTCTATATAAACCAGCTTGCAAGGAATATTGAATTTATCATACCAGCTGATGTAGTCAGAAAAAGCAAAAGGTGTTCAGTTTAAGAATCACTTGACAAGAGATGACCTGTAAAAATCGAGATGTTTTCAGGCTCAAGTGCCCTAATAGACCATCACAGTACCATTCCCATGCCAAAATGAAAGAAAGAAATGATCTCTTGAAAAGGGGTCAAGAACAGAACTTGGTTTTAGTCTAAAACTTTTATAAAATGCAGTAAGATTTACATAAGAGATAGCTGGATATGGAAGTTCAAAGATTAAGTCTCTCTGCTTAGTGTGAACCGGATCACTGGATGAACTCACAGAAGGATTGTTTGCTCACCAAACAGGAAACAGAAAAGAATCATGGCAACATGGTGAGCTCTCATGAAGGCAAGACTCTTGTGACTTTCCTGGAAGGGTCTTTGCTAAAAGATTCACCTTGCTAACAGAATCAGGTGCTGCAGAGCAAAAGGAATCATTATCCTTTACATGAGCAACTTTAGTGACAGGAAGAAATCCTCACGATTGTGCAGTAAAAAAAAAAAATCCCTGGAATAATTTTTCCTTTCAATTTAAATTACCTGTAAACACAAAACACTGGTTTCATTTTCCCCAGACTTCTGTGAATGTAACACTTTTCCCCTCAAATGAACATTTTTAATCTTCTAACATTAACAGAGAATACTCTGAGATGGAAGGGACCTACAAGGGACCTACAAGGGTCATCAAAGTCCAACTCCTGGCCTTGAACAGGATACCCCCAAGAATCTCATCATGTGCCCCTTTGAGTATCTAATCTTCCAAGGCACGTGTCAGTTATCTGGAAGAGATTTGTTAAATTAAACTCTTCCCCCATTTTTCAAGTTCAAACTAAAAAGACTGTCAGTGATGAAGACCAGAGCTCTGCTAGACAAATACACATGCAACAAATGGTCCACTGACTTCTCTGGAGCACATCACAATGTGTGCAGTACAAGGCATTTTCACACCACATGTTCTAGCAGGCCAAGCTCATACAGATATGTTCCAACAATAAGGCAGCTCATAGAAACTCTTACAGCCTGCAACTGAAATAGTTAAAAGGTAGAGCTACTCACATTAGGAGTTTTATATTCCTACGTGTTCCGTATCTAACAGAAAAAAATCGAGTGGTTTTATTTCAAAACCAACCTGACTGCCTCAAAGGGACAGCTGGAAAATTCTTATTATTATGGTGCATTCATGCTTAAGTTTCATTGACATAGCAATGTCAATCACCAAAATGATGGTCTCGTAATTCAAGATGCAGCTTCCTACTGCTTAAATCAATTGTAAGGCTTTTATAATGACTCTTCTGTAATTACCCAGTAATAAGAATGTTATTTATTTTTTGGGCTGAGCCAGGACAGTTAAGAGAAGAAAGGAGGACTGATTCTGCATAGCAGCTACACAAGTGACAAAGTCAAGCAAACTAGATGCTGATCTATGGCACACATCAACCAGGAAGTTTGCAAGGAAATACAGGTGTGACAATCTTATTGGTCAATGGAAAAAAGAAACCTGAGTATATCGAGCACCTCTCAAAATGACGAAGGCATCCTTAGTTGGACCAATAGACTCAGTATCTTCTAAAAGAGTAGAAAAAAGATTTTACAGGAGATCATGACAAAGGCCCCTACTCCTAACCACAGAGAACAGCTTTGCACACACACAGTAGGACATTTGCAATATTCAAGCGTCCACATGAAGCTCATACAAACTGAAAATCATTTTTAGATTTTTCAGATTTTAAAATATAAAGTATAGGGAGCTAGCCTACAAGCTGTTTCCAGCTTACTATTTAATCACCATATGAACCAGGTGAAAGTCGCGCCTGTCACATAAACCTTTAATGAAAACAATAATTCTTACAGGCTTCCGTGCCTCTGGTCTTTTGGCATGGGGCACCCACATGAGTATAGCACTGAATAATTGCTTCTCTCCAAGTAACTGACATCATCTACCTGACTGCTATTCATTACCTTCAGTTTGCTTTTTAACTTTTTGATAACATATCTGACATTTAAAACTTCGAGTCAGTGGAGGGAGCAGCACTTTGTACTGAATTAGCAACTGGGATTCAGCATTGCTAGCCAACCCACTAAGGCAGCAGACATCAGACCTTCACAATTAGCCAAGCAAAGACAGGCATTTTCCCCATTCCTCTGCTGCTGATTTATGTCCCCTCCACCCATGCCAGAAAGCAGGCAGGTGCTGCCAATTGGTCCCTGGTTATTTCTGCCCAGCAACACCTGCAGAATGTAGGAGGCTGCCTGTTGCACCTTTCTGCCTGCTGCCTATTTGTTTGCAGCTCCAGCTGTTGCGTGATATAAAATAGGAGTGCAGGAACTGAAAGCCCAACCTGCTGATGTGTGTAATGGCTCAATGCTTTCAACTCTGAAAACTTAGCCAGCCAAAGCAAGTTAGCTACAGATCTTTCTACAGAAAATAAGAAATTACACCTTATTTCTTCTTCTCATGCAGACGTGTGAAAAGCAGAAACGGCTTCTAACAGACAATTGACACAACAACTCTAGTGTGTGCATTTTTACATAAATATGGTTCCTGATGAAGTTTTAAGTGGTCTACTTCCAGATCACACTCCCACGCCCATCTATTTCCACATGATTTTTTTTTTTACATTAAACACCTTGGCTATATGGGAATTCCCTGCCTCCTAGGGAATCTCCAAATGATACAGCTAGATCCAGGGAACAGCTGGATGTAAAAAGACCATATTGCCTATGCTTGTTTCTATTTTGGTCATTCTCACAGCTGCTGGAATGACCTTATGGAGAGGGAGGGCAAATGAGATATGGTTGCTCAGTTTCAGCTTCTGAGCCTCTATGCTAAGCATTGCTGAAACACATCTCAGCCTTTGGACCACTACAAACTAAGCATTTCCCAAGATTTGGGATAACATTGCTTACATAGGTTAGAAAACAAAAAAACAAACAAAGAAATAAAAAGAATTTCAAATGAGCATTTGAATGCCAAGAAAGAGCCACGTTATCATCAAGCCACCAGCTGGAACGGTGCCAGCAGGAGAACAGCAACACCCATCCTCTATCAGTTCCCTGTGACTGATACTGCTTATTTAGTGTCACCACCTGTGGGAGTGTGCTTACCATTACCAGGCCGTAACGTTTAAACAAGACTTTAAGTACACGTTGCCTTAAGTCACTCTAAATGGCTTGAACAGCCAACTAGCTATCCTGATAGGGATATTACAACTGTATTTGTACAGTGTATGACCCATACAGTGGTGAAACATGAGCACCTCATGGGGAAAAGTTAATAACCATTCATTACTGTTCCAGAATAATATCCTCAATTGTGAACATAGTATGGCATCTTTCATTAATTTAACTTATATTGGGCAACAGGTCAGCTGTAGCGAAGAGTGGGATATGTGTGGGTTCAATTATAAGTTCACTTTTCACCTTTGTACTATTTAACCTTTTTTTCATGTTTACTACATATGTGAAGTCACAAAATAACAGAATTTTTGCAATTGGAAGGCATCTCTAAAGACTGTGTTGTCCAAGATCCCTGCTCAAAGCAGGGTCACCTACAGCAGGTTGCTCGGAGCTGTATGCCATTGAGTTTTGGATATATTCAAGGATGGAGATTCCACAACTTTTCTGGATAGCATGTTCCAATCTTCCTCATATTGCAAAAGGAAAACCAATATATTTTACATTTAAATGTAATTTCCCAAATAATCAATATGGGCTCACTGACTCTTGTCCTGTCACTTGATGTCAGAGAAGAGTCTGGCTTTGCCTTCATTAATTAAAGTCAAAAAATCATAGAATGGTTTGGGTTTGAAGCAACCTTAAAGATCATCTAGTTCCAACCGTCCTGCCATGGGCAGGGACATGTTCCACTAGACCAGGTAGCTCAAAGCCCCAACCAACCTCAATCTGAACACTTCCAGGGATGAGGCATCTACAGCTTCTCTGGGCAATCTGTTCCTTAGCCTAAGCATCCTCATAGCAAAGGATTTCTTTCTCATATGTAATCTAAACCTACTCTCATTCAGTTTAAAGCCATTCCTCCTTGTCCTATCACCACATGCCCTTGTAAAAAGTCCCTCTCCCATTTTCTTGTAGGCCCCCTTTAAGTACTGGTTCAATGCTATAAGGCCTTCCTTGAGCCTTCTCTATACTAAACAACCCCACCGCTCTAAGCCTGTTGAAGACATGTTCAAGCCCTCAGACCATCTTGGTGGCCCTCCTTGGGACAAGGAAGCCCCCACATCAGGTATTTACACACATTGATGAGATCACTCTGAGCCATCTCTCCTGCAGGCTGAACAGTCCCAGCTCTCTCAGCCTCTTCTCAAATGACAGGTGCTCCATCTTTTTACCATCTTTGAACCCTTTGGTGTATTTGCCCCACTGTATCCATATCAACTTATCCAGAACTGGACCCAGCACTCTGTATGTGGCCTCATTTTCTTTGTCCTGCTGGCAATACTTTGCCAAATGCAGGTCTATGGGCTGTTTGTTGCCTTGATGCAAGGGCATGCTACTATCTAATGTCCAATTTGCTGCCCACCAGGAATCCCAGGTCATTTTCTGCTAAGCTGCACTCCCTCTGGTTGACCCCAGCATGTATTGGTGCCTCCTCAGGTGCAGGACTTTGCACTGCCCTTTGTTGAAATTTACAGGGTTCATTTCCCTGAGCTGTCAATGTCCCTCTGCATGGTATCACAGCCATCTGGTTTATCTACCACTTCTAGCAGCTTTGTGTCACCTGCAGACTTACTGAGCGTGCACTCCTTCCATCCATTAATGAAGATGCTAAACAGTATTGGCCCCAGTATTGACCCCTGCAGTACACCACTGGACTGGCATCCAGCTTGTGTGTTGCCAACTACAACCCTGGAAGTCCATGTCACTCTGCTTACTTAGTCCATACTTTATTGTATTTCCCATGGGGATGTTATGAGAGATGTATCTTCTCTCATGCAAGGTCAGTATGTTCCCTGACTCAGAAAACAGGTCAGTTCCTTCAAGAACGATGGTCTTTGAGAAGCCACCATCACTGATCCTGCTCCTGTGCTCCTGTTCTTCACAAACATATTCTTTAGCAAGAAACCCAGGGTAGTTTACAGGTAACATATACTAAGAGATTATTAACAGTAAAATGCGACACTTCAGAGAAATAGAGGGAAAGATTCTTATCCCTGTGGGATGGACTGTTTTTGCAGTAACCAGGGTTTAGGTAGGAGGAACATTGAAAATTCAGCCAAAGGTTTTACTTACACAGTTACAGAATTCAAAAAGAGGAAGATTTCTGTTCTGGGACTATGTCAGGATTTGTAGCTCTGTGGGGATTTCTGAAGGTGATCTTGGTGAAGAACTTTAAAAGGTATGTCCCTAACATTTCAGTTAAACTGGCAAATAAACGATTATTTTAAGAGCCAGAATATAACCATAGCAGAGCAACCCAAAAATAACAAAGTAAGAAAATATGAAATTTGAGGCATTCTGGAACAGAATGACTTTATGCAGTGGGAAGACAAACCAGTGGTCTATGACACGTCATAGGATAATGTGTAACAAAAGGGACTACATTATGTCAATATTTGCAGACAAGGATTGTTGTGAGATGTCTTCAGAAGTATATTCAGGATTCTGCATTAGGAACTACCTCACAGCATGAACAAGCTGTAACAGAGTGCTATGCTATTTCAAAGTTCACATTACAAACAGTTGAAGGTCAGGCAGGATGATGGCACTCTTTCCAATCTCATTCCCCTGCATGACCACTGAATAATGTTATTAATAATCAAAATTTGATGAAAAAGCTCTTTGAAACCTGACAGCAGAGTTGTTCCCCCACCTCTCTGGGTAACTTGTGCCAGTGCTACCCTACCCTCTTCATGAAGATGATTTTACTGATGGGCACTGTGAACCTCCCAGGCCACAGCTCATGGTCCTCAAACTGATGGGAGAGTTTGGATCCTTCATCTTTGAAGCACCCACTTAAGTAGTTGCAGGCTGCTATTATATAGTTCCTCATCCTCCTCTACAAATTAGACAATCAGCCAAATTCTTGAATTTTAGTAGGAGAGGTCAGTTGTGACATTAGGCAGAAATTTAGTGTACTGCACTCCAGGGGACAGGTGGAGGGGGAAGAAAAAACATTTCCTACATCCCCCCGGAAAAACTCAAACAACAACAAAAACAAACAAAGAACAACAACCAACAAAAACAAGAAACAAACAAAAAAAACCCAACTAAGTAAGAAGGTGAAGATATAGAGTAGTTTATCCCTGGTTTAAATTTGGATAGTTAGTTTTACAGAGTCTGAGGCCCAGAAAAAAAGGTAATACTCATGATCTTAGAAATCCAACTTAGAAATGAGGCTGCTAAATCTCAGATTTAACCCTGACAAGGCAACTGGAACGGTTCAAACAAAGACTCCCATCCAGCTCAGACTGAAGTAGAGGGAGAAAAAAAATGGTATCATGATGTTGACACAGTGGGGACATCACAGAATATCTGAGACATGACAGCTGTGAGATCTGCTGCACAAAGGTGACTGAACCTCAACACTGGAGCCCCTTAAAACTGTGCAGTCCATGGCTGACTAAAACTACACTATGACAAATACACAAGCCAAGGCAATTTCAAGAATTTGGAAGAAGATGGAGGGTACTGTGGAGTACAGCAGGCCATGCAGACCAGATAATGTCAACACCACAAGAGTCTGCACAGCTTGGAGAAAAAGACCAGCAGTATCAGGAACAGAGAGAAACTTGGCAGAACACATACCCTTCATTGCAGAGGTAATGCTGATGGGGAAATCGAACCCAAGGCAAAAGCAGTATTAAATAATGTGAGGCTAGCACACAAGAAGTAGTGGGGCTAAGAAAGCAGTTGTGTCAGTGGGTTCAGCTGGAATTTCACTGAGCAGATATATTTACTGCTCATTCATTAAAAAGAAAAATAAACAAAAAACCCCCCAACAGAATGGAATCCTTTATCTTTGCAAACTTTCAAGTGAATTAGTACGAATAGACTAAGGAGAATCCCATCCCTTACTACTTAAGGACCACCAATTCTGGAGTCTATGCTGGGACATCACGTCACTGGTACTCATTAGAAACCAAAGTTTTCTGATATTCAAGATAAAGTATTTGGAAAACTGAAAGAGTCTGGCGTACAGAGAAACAAACCTAAATTTGAAATAAGAACAATGAATACAAAGGAGGCACACAGAGAGATCACAGCAAGGTGGTAGCCCCAGAAGACTCAATGAATTATGGACATTGTGGCTCAGCTACTTGCCTATAACAGAGTTTATCATCTAAGGACCAAAGGCCAGAAACAGAGGAGGGCTTACTTAACAGAAAGGGGTTAATTAAAAACTGCCCATTAAAAACTGTCCATGTAATACCAAGTAAAAAAATAAGCTGTCCAAAACATGAGTGCCATGATCTAGTTAATGGACTGGAGTTGGACCAAGGGTTGGACTTGATGATCTCTGAGGTCTTTTCCAACCCAATCGATTCTATGATTCTGGTCTTCCCACCATTCTCATATATTACAGTATATTAAATAAAGGAAACTTCTAGCTTATAGATTTCAAGCAATACGAAAATTGAATATCAGTTGCTCAGACAGGAGAAGAGTCATTGGTTTAAATCTTGGCGTACAGCAGATTTTCTGGTTTTAGACAGTCAGTTGTTTCAATTAATTAAAATATATTTACTTAAACTTAAGTACAAGAATTTCAGGCATGAACCTTTGCTGATTATAATTGACTTGACCAGTTAAGAAGACCAGATAAACAGTCTTCTTCCCAGGCTATGGTACACCTCCAGCTTCCCAGTCCTTCTCATCACAGAATCCCTCTTTACTGATTCACTGCCTTGCTGTGCAACTGAACAAAACATTTCAAAGTTAAATCTAAATACTGACAGGCTTTCTCTTACTAAACACAAGCTGAGCAATTAAGTCCCACATATGATGAAAACCTTGACACTCTGGTGTAACAGACCATGATAGTTTCCTTATTGTGTGAAAAAGGGCATTAAACATACATGAACAAGTATATACAATATGGGTCTTCAAATGACTTAGTGATTTTAAAATGTGTCATTCAGCAATGCCTTCCAGACATCCCAGTACTTCACAGCTCAAAACAAAATATGGTATAAGAACTGGTTACACGATGAACCCACATCTTTATCTAAAACTATGTAAGGGATGCCCTATGCTTTTCATGCCAGCCTATATCAAGTGATGGTGATTTATATTACAAACATCCACATGTAAATGAACAAGAATTCCTTCAGAGATATCTAAATCCTCATGGATTGGTCTTCTGTTTTGCAAGTACTGATTAAAGGGTCAGAATGTCGTATTTTAAATCCTTACCATCTCTTCTGCTAGCCAATTTGAAAAGTGTTACCAATAAACCATAGGTAATGCAAGTTAATTGAGTAATTCACTCACGAAAAAAGAGGAATGTCTTGGGCTGGCATATTTTGGGAAATCATCATCCTTCAGGACAAATCATCAGATTCTTAGCAGATATTTATCTGAACTCCAGTTACCAGCTTTAAGTATTCAGCAATAGAAATCTCCTGAACTTCTGAGTTTCCATCTCTGTACTGAAACGTGACTTTGTACTGAAAATAAAGTGGATGGGAGATGGCTGAACTATAGTTTTTCAACTCTCAGGAGAATGTTTTGACCACTTACAAAACACCAAGTCCTTCCTAGTCTCTCACTTAGTAGTGGTCTCTATTTGCATATATTAGCAAACATTTCCTGAGCCAATGTGAGAAAAACTGTTTTCTCACCTAACAGACCACAACCAAGCTGGGAAGGGGGCTATCTGGGGTCTGGGACCTGCTCCAGCACAAATGGCAATTATACAAAAGAAAGAGTCTTGATGTGTGCGACTGGGGACATTGATCATGAGAGCATATCCCAATCCAGATAGCACCTACCTTAATATTCATGATAAGCATTTTATTTTTTTCAGGGGAAGAGCAAAATAAAATGGAACCTGCATCTCTCACCGATTTCAGAGGTATCTCAACTCCTAAATTTTGGGTTGTAAAGCTTCCCAGAAAATCTCAGTCAAATTTCATCCAAAGAGCTTTTGGGTGATAAAACATTACTAATCAGTTCATGTAGTTAAAGCACTGACAACAGAAATTTGATCAGTTCTCAAACAAATTGATTCTGCTTTCAGTCACTGAATCTTACAATACGCTACTACTTTAAGAGAACTGGAAGCTTCCTGATTCCCAGATCTGACTGGCTCTAGCTTTGATTCAGTATTGCTAGTATGGAACTGACTATACATCTCTTTCATTTCTTCTCATTCCCCTAATGTAAAGTTTTGATATTTATCCTGAGCACTGTAAGACTGAGAAGCATGTGTTTATTATGAAATTAGGAGAAACAGCTGAATTCTAAACCTTATGTATTACAAAACAAGATAAAACAAAGGACTTCAGAGAATACCTTTAAAACAGCTATAACCTCAACCACCTGAAGCTGTGCTGATTTCTGTATAACCTAATGAACAAAGGCACCTTAGACCCAGGGAATCAAAATCATATTAAAAGTCCAATGACTAGTTTTGTAAAGATGTTAAATATTAATGGTAATGGGGTCTACCAGATCTTAAGAGCAAAAGAGGAAAAGCCTTCTGGGACAGTCCTATTTTGTTCCAGGCTCTCTGAGCAATTCCTCAAGGATTTAATCACTAAGGCAGAGAAAATAGCCTCTTACAAAATACTAACTCAGTGTTTGGGCACAGTCTCAAGGTCTAAGCAGAGGGCTGAGGAAAAGGCTGAGCTCCCCTCTTCATTAACAAGGCACAAGGGTGACTTAGAGACAAATTCAGCTATCTACATTGTGATCACTGGGCATGACCTCAAAGGGAAGCCCCTATGAGCAGCTGTATTTGAATTACTGAGTTTCCTGTAGAACACAATTCTTTCAGAGCAGAACAAGGCCATGTGGAAACAGGCTAACGTAAATGCATCCCCCCAAAACAGAAAGCCAAGGTTCAAATGAAATGGAGGTACATGTGAGACTGGAACCAAGGAGTGTGTGTGGGGGCTTCATTTTGCGGATGCATTTTTAGACAAAACCCATTTTTTTAAAAAAGTCTGTGAGTGGGAGCCTACCTGCTCATTATCACTTCACATCACCAGAGAGCAACTAGAACTTCTGTTACGGGCTTTAAAACTAGCAAATGATCTTAGATGTGACCGAAGACAGTCAGCAAGAACATGTTAAATTACAATTATGAATTTTTTGAGCTGAGACCAAGATTTCAGAAATGGGTACACAAGGTTTACTTCTACATCTGCACAGAGGTGGACTAAGTGTGTAACCTGACTGTCCAAAGTGAGTGGTCCTATGTCCAAACATGGATCCTGGAAACTTATTTTGGTGTATGATTTGGAAGAAGACCTGAGTGGATGTGGTTTGGATAGACAATATAGAAGCTAACAAAATACATCTCTCAATCTTCATGGAGAAGAAGAAGAAATTTTCTTTATCAGGAAAACATATATGTATCACAAAACATATAGAAAGGGAAGTTTAAATGACTGATGCCCCTGGGAGCTTTAGTTTCACCCTTCTAATCAGTCAAGCAGCTAAGCAAAGCATGGTGCTACTGAATATTTGTAAGGAAGAGCAATAATTTTTTTAGCTTGAGTTCACCATCTTGCTTCTGCACCTTTTTTTCCTAGTTACTTATGAAAGAAAAAAATCCAATTCCAGACTGTGATCCAAAGCTCTTAACTCTCTTACATATATTCGTAACAAATGGGTGCTGTTAGCAGCCAGCAGAGAACACTGAGAATTTTAAACAGGAAAATCCATATCTGATGGATTTCATCTACCCAGCTGAGTAATGTTAAGTACTCACTGCCCATCAACATGTGATTTTAATCTCACTGAAATTTATGAGGCATATACCAAGAACATATTGTAGTTTTAACATACATTTTCTGAGGACTGAACCACACTAATCTCCCTGTGGAAGGACCGTCTGTGGACAGCAAAACAGTAGGAAGGGCCTTCCAGACACCGAAAAAGGTCTCATTTTCCTAAGAATTGCACTATTGTATGTCTACCTGAAACCTAAAGTGATTGGTGTTTATGTTGCAGTTAAAAATAAATGTCTACACAACTAATTAATCATGGAATTTGAATAAAATGTTTATTTAGACCCCTGCTTATAAACACAGGTTTTTTGTTATAGCTTCAAATGAACTTTCTTTTAGGTATTACTACAGTTTTTCTATATGTTGTTACATGTGCACGTGTGCACACATACCTGTATAATGTGTATAGTCATCAATTTAACTTTTTCTAAGGTCTAAAAGAACAGGGATCCATATTGATTTTCCAACCAATCAAAGAAAGACAAATCACTCTTCAGGCAAATCAGGAGTCTTGACTTCAGCTTACCTGGACTTGGATCTTTGCCAACGTTTTAAAATCACCTTTCAATAAATATCCTGTAAGTTTACAGAAATATCTCTGAGCTTTAGATTCAGTGCCTGAGAGTAAACTGTAGTGTTATTTAATTATGAAATTAACTCTGAATGTTTTAGTGGGGAAAAAACTTGAAAGTTTAGCTCTTTGGAAGTGGTATTCAAATTCAAATCTTGTGGGTGGAGTTGGGTTGTGAAGGTGCATAAATAGGCAGTAAGAACAGCAGCATTCACAAGGGAATACCTTCGCACCCTGGCAGGCGTCTGGGAGAGTAAACAAGGTAAGGCACTGCACACTCACTGCTTCACAAAGTACTGGGCGAGCTGTGAACTAGTGCTACCTGGGGCTGGAGAATGTGATCAATAGAAAGAAAAGACTGCAAGGCAGGTACACTCCAGCACAGCTTGATATAAGGGGAAATTGGACAACAACGTTGGCTTTGCAAGCTAAGAGAATCAGCAGAGGAGTGGTTATTTTGGAAAACTTTTCAAAAGTGCACATATTGTTCCAGAGGGGCAAAGTTTTTAAGGAGCAGGTTTAATGTTCCTCTGTCTCTGCTTTCTGCACTCTGCCTCCACAACAGTATCAAATGTGCCTGGTCTTCAATTTCCTGTTTGTCTCATACATTTTTTTTTCTTTTTAAAGAAGCATTACTTCCTCCATACAGCTCTAGCCAAAACAACTCTTGAGGCAACCCTGACTATCCACAGAGTTTAATTCAACTTCGTGCAGTTTTCTTCCTTGACAAAAAGACTTTTGTTACAGCAGAAAGGCAGTGTGACACAAAAGTCGTATTTCATTCCCTTGAAACACTGGCTGTTAAGGATGTTTGAGCTCTGCTGGACGCTCCAGTAGCAAATAGCACTGAATCACTGATGGAAACTCAGCTAATGTCTCCTCCTGTAGTTCCTACCCAGAAAAACACTTCTGTTTCCCTGAAGTTTAATTTTCATTATCTGAACTTTAAAAATTGTCAGCCTGTTGTTTTATTAGTTTGGGTTTTTCTGAATCTTTTGAATGTTCTGTGTCACTTTTAGAGAATCTTTAAATTTTCTGTCACCATTATATTGGTTCTAGTTTCTAGGAGGAAATGTAATGAGAAAACATAGAGTCATGTTGCTGAAGTGCTTGTACCCCTTCAGAGAAACATCCCAGCAGAAAAGCTGAGGAGCTTCCCATCAGACATGTCTGGTCTGCAGAGTCTGGCTCAGGAAAAGCTCTGCTTTGTGCTGCTTCTACCCTCAACACCCATTTCAGTTCTCACTGAGCAACACAGCAACTCTTCCCCACTCTTTTTATTATAGATCCTGCTGGTTTTAAGGATTAGTTGATCCTTTTAAGGGAGAAGACAGAATTGGAAGTCTCAACACCACCATAAAGCTCTGTCTATATGCTAACGCTCACTGTAAAGCATGGCTTAACATTTTGACTTCTCATCTGACGCTCCCACAGCAAAATGGGGGAAGTCGAAACAAGTTAATTTGTCAGCACCTGCTGCTGGGTTACTAGAGTACTGGAAGATCAAGGTAGAATTGTGAAATTATTAGAACTTGCAAGTACTTTGGAATTGCCAAAACTCAGTTATTTTACTGAGCAAATTCAATATATGTAAAAAGAAGAGAGAGAAACTAACAAACACACCTGCATGCGCATCCTAGACGGGCCACAACCCAGTGGCATGAGCAGGGCAGTGAGAAGCAGGTGGGTCCCCCAGGGCACTTTGCTCAGCAAACCTCCGAGTTCCTCGCCGTTCCCCAAGCCCAGGCCCCTGCCTGGAGCGATTCGTTTCAGCCCTGACTCACCTCACTGCATATTTGTGACCTGACCTGCTGCTCCACCCGTCCTTATCCGCCGTTCGCCTCCCAGCACTAGCCGGGGGGCACCGCAGTGACCGGAGCTTCCCGTGTATTCCTATTCCAGGACCAGCCATGGAGAAGAGTTACATGTCCATGTTCCTGTTGCTCGTTGCCATCTCCTGTGCTCTGGCAAAGGATGCAGGCAAGAAGGATACAAAGGAGACTACTGCTAAGCCGAAACTGCCTCAGACACTCTCCAGAGGTAAAAAGCAAACAAGCAAAAAAAAAAAACAACAAACAAACAACAACAAAAAAAATTCAATCGTGTGGACGCTTTGGCTACTATGCTGTTCTAAAAAAATTAATTTTCTTGCAATTCATTCTGCAAATACCTTTTCTAGTATTTCCTAGCCCCCTTTCCTCCTTCATTCCTGATTTAAAGCCTCCTGGCAGCGGGGTTGTTCCAAGCCGCTGCCGGCAGAGGTCGGCAGGGGCAGGACTCGACCCCGCGGTTATAAACGCTGTGCCTGTGTGTGTGTTTCCCTCCCACACCCCGTCCCCCTCTCCCCTAGGCTGGGGAGACCAGCTCATCTGGACACAGACCTACGAGGAAGCTCTGTTCCGTGCCAAGCACAGGTACCCATCCTGCCACCCCTGCGCACGCCCCGAGCCCCCCGCGACCCCACCGTCCCTAACGAGGGCTCTTCTTTTCCAGCCAGAAACCCCTGATGATTATCCACCATTTGGAAGACTGCCCGCACAGCCAAGGTAATCCTTTTGCACTGGGAGAGGGGAAGGGGGGGGCGGGGGGGGGCACGGAATTTCGGAATTTCGTTTTCAGTTTCTGGATAAGTGCTGTTTAAAATTAAAAAAAAAAAAAAAACAACAGCCACCATTCTGCTTGCTGGATAAGCCTTAGTGAAGTCCTAACTTGGACAAGCATGGCGAGTGTTGTTCTGGTCACCATCCCACACAGGTATTTTCTAACGTGTAGAAGTAAAATAAAAATGGTAATTCAGTAGTACATGATACAGAAACAAGCACGAGTCAGCAGGGTTTGATTTCTGACAAATCCAGTTTTGCTTTATGCCACAGTCAGTCAAAACCAATAGCAAGACCAGGAGTAGAGAGCAACAATAATTTATTGGAAAGGACATATTTAGTTCTCAATATCATCTATGACTGAAACTGAATCTAGCCAAGAACTCAATAAAACCAGGCTGAAAGTGAGCTCTTGCAGGGCTTCTGCCAACTGGGACTGCTCTTTTCCTAGTGTATCTGTGGGCCCTTTTTCCTGCAGGTTGATCCACATGGTAAGACCTTTGCATCTAACCATAGCTGCAGTAGCTCAAGAAGAATCTTTCTACAAGAATTAAAACCTTTCCAAACATTATAGGCTGAAGCCTTACATGTTGAATTGTCAAGTGCCTTAAGAACCAGCACTAGAAACTGCAGTAGTAGAACAGGAGGTTGGAAGGCTCAAATGCTCAAGTTTAAACATAAGCAGACAAATCTGAGAGCCAGCTGCGCTGTCTGAAGATGGGACATTTTGTACCATTATAATTACTCTTTAATGTAGAATATAACTGAGCAGATCATCTTCCATTGGAATGAACTGGAAGTCTTCATTTGCTACAATTGTAAACTGTGAATTCTCATTTTTATTCTGCCAGTTTGCTTGAGTTTCTTTTTTGAGGACAAACAATTTCAGGGGCATATTTTTAATTTTTTTTCCCATTTGTTTCCATTCTAGCTCTCAAGAAGGTCTTTGCTGAACACAAAGATATACAGAAACTGGCTGAAAAATTCATTCTCCTGAACCTTGTGGTAAGTTTCCCAGTTACGCTTCACTAAATAAAAGCAATAAAGTTCTATTTTTAATTATGACTTCTTTAGCTTCAGTTTAATAGCTAGAGTTGGCTAGGAAGATAACCGCTGCTGAAGCATAATAGATTTAGTACTAAGTTGTTTTTCATTTGTAGCTATCATAAACACAAAATGTGAGAGAATTTAAAGTTTAACAAGAGCGTGACCTGTTAACAATTTGAAATTCCAGTTGTTAAAAATCTACATTCCAGGCAATTAATCTCTTAAACTGCGAAATGCATTGTTTGAGCTGTATTTCATAACACAAAGTACAATGAAGGAAAAAGATCTTTGTGTAACATGCCCTCCTTGACTGGAAATATTTTCTGTTTTCATTAAGTATGAAACCACAGACAAGAATCTTGCACCTGATGGCCAGTATGTCCCTCGGGTTTTGTTCATAGGTGAGTACCTCAAGCATCAAAGCTGAGCTCAGAACAGAGCCTCTGCTGCACCATGCATCTTGAATCCTCAGGCTGATTAACAGGAATTTATTCCATGAGAAGTATAAAGGTTCTAGTCAGTTTTATGGATCAAATATCTAAGCAACCCCAGCCAGCTTTACAGTTCCAGCATTACTCCCTCAATGACACAGTGCCACAGTCCCTGGAATGGGTAACCTATCCCATTCCTACAACCCTGGAAACATAACACTTAAAATTGAAATGCCAGTAATTGTGCTGAAGAACAATCTCTTGGTTGTTAGCAGAAGCAGACAAGTCTTGCAGAAACATTTAGGAAGCAAGTAGGACTGCAAAAGGTTGACTTCCTTTTATTTCCTTCCAATTGAAGGTTAGTCCTATGCTCTACAACTTCTCTCCTGCTTTTTTCCCAGATCCTTCTCTGACTGTGAGGGCAGATATTACTGGAAGATACTCAAACCGCCTCTACGCATACGAGCCCTCTGACATTTCACTGTGTAAGTAGTGTTCTGAGGCATTCCGAAAAAGCGGTCACAGTCTATTCATCAGTCACATTTTTCAAGCAAAAAGGAATAACACCAGGCAATACAGATGCCTGCTGAAAGACATTTAACTAAGATTAAAATTAAACAGGATGCTAGACTTAAACTCAGTGAGGTGAGGAAAATGATGGCAGTACCCTGGAGCCTTAAGCATCCATCTGTTTCAAAGGCAAATATACGTCAGTAGAAACTTGCATAATTCAGCAGTGTTCACTGCAAGCAGTGGTGAGAACTCTTGTACACAAGTCCTGCCAGGCCAGGTCAGGAAACCTGGGAGCAGGGAAGGATGTTTGCTACAGCCCTCTCTCACTGCTGCACAGCTCTTGTCTCTGCCCTGTGAATGCCCACGCGTTTGCATTAGCAGATGTATGTTCTCACCAGTCAAAATTAAACGCCATGACGTTCACAAATTGCTTGGAAGATCACAGTGCATCAGAATCTCTATAGCAATAGGCTTGCGATTAAAAACTTTAAAAATAATGACATTTTCTCTACAGCATTTGTAGCTGCTGGCAGAGGAAGTTGCAGCAAAAATAACATGCATGAATATTTCATTTCTAGTGTATTCAAATATGCAGAAGGCACTGAAGCTCCTGAAGACTGAACTGTAAGGGGAAGAAGGAAGCCCTTAAATATTATGAAGTCTCATCTTGCATCTCTTCTCCATGCATTGACACTGGTGAAGAGACTTCTTAGAGAGATATTTAGTGATGTGTAATGATGGTTTCTATACATAAACTCCACAGTTCTATGTTAGCACTTTTGTACTGGGCAGCATTTTTAAAAGCTGGAGGCTTTTAATTTAAGACATACAGAATACTCTGTGATCCAACTGTAAAAATGATTTTTTAAAAAATAAATCCATTTCAAGTGTTTACATACAAAACATTTCTGTGTTTTGTTTTTTTTTTCCTTGTCTTCACCTACCATTATTAGAAAGAGTAAAATCATTATGTTGCTTGAGACCACAGCTCGCACTTGACATTTAAGCACTTTGGAAGGAAAAGGGCTGTTGTGGTTTAATCCTGGCCAGCAGCTCAGCCCCACACAGCTGCTCGCTCTCTCATTCCACTCCAGTGGGCTGGGAGAGAGAAATCAGAAGGGTAAAAGTGACAAAACTTGCGGGTTGAGGTAAAGACAGGTTAACAGGTAAAGCAAAAATTGTGTGCACATGCAGAATAAAACATGAGATTAATTCACTGCTTCCCATGGGCAGACTGGCGTTCAGACATCCCCAGGAAAGCAGAGCTCTAGCACACATAATGGTTACTTTGGAAGACAAAGACCATTATTCCAAATATCCCCCCGCCCTTTCCTGCTTCTTCCCCCAGTTTATATCTTGAGCATGGCACCATATGATACGAAATACCCCTTTGGTCAGCTGCCTCAGCTGTGTAGCCCTCCCACCTTCTGCAGCCCAAGTCTACTTGCTGGCAGGAAGTGTGAGGAGCAGCAAAGATCTCAATTCTGTGTCAGTCTTAGAAATCACGGAAAATCACCTCATGTTATCAGCCCTGTTTTGGTCACAAATCAAAAGCCCAGCATCATACAAGCTACTATGAAGAAAATTAACTCTACCCAACCAAACCCAGTGGAGGAAAGCAGATTTTTACCTCATTTCCGCAGCTACCTAAGCTCTGTATTGCTCGGTCTGCGTTATCTCCATTTATTTTCTTGTAGCATCAGCCTATATAGAATTCCTTTCCTTTCCCTATATTATCATTCCTTTCTTTACACTTAAGATAACAGGAAGTGCAAACCTTTCCCAGAAAAGTATGAGACTAGAGGATGGGTTTGCATGTGAGGCCTTTTTATTTCCTTTTTATTTTGTTTGTTTTTAAACTGGCTGCATTCTGAAAGGATTTAAGATCAAACTGCTTCCCTTTAAAGGTCCCTACTCACATCAGATTTCAGTAAAGCCTTGAGATGATTAATAAAGTGATACCAGATTGAGTATGTGGTTGGTTTCATGGCTGTTACAGCTTGTGATTGCTTATTTATGAGCCCAAAAGGGACAAGAGAAGTCTGAACTAAAGTTAATGCTGCAGATGAACACCATGAGAGTACATACCACCTTAAGACTTCGGCAAAAGGGAGAAAAGCTTTGCCCACGACCATACCTTATCTTCTCAGCTCTTGGGCAATGACAGCATTCTTACCACTATTATTACCATTACTGCCACTACCAGTCATGGTGAGAATTGTGAAAGAAGAAAACACTTGGGGAGGCAGGAAGGTGAGAGAAGCAAGGGCTAAGGGTTCCAGCTCAAGGGAGCCTCTCAGCAAAATTAGAAGGAAAGTACTTGCTAATGTGTCTTTTGCAAGCTATGTGAACTCTACCAACCAGAAAATCTCAACTCCCAGACATGGAACTCGGTATTCCTTCAGCAGTTCAGTAAGAAGTTTCTATTGCGGCATCCAGAAGACAGAGGAAAAAGAGATGCAATGAGGGGCAAAAATATTCTATTGAGGCAGCTAACAGTGACAAATAGCAAAAAAAGTTGTCACATCACTTAGCAGAGGGACAGCAGAGGCTGGAGCAACTGGTTATCAGAATCATCTTTACCTCCTTAACCCAAAGTACACTTGCAAGAGCTCTGTCTCTGATATAAAACAAAAGCTGCCTGTGCTATCATGTTTTAAGTCTGTTTTTATAACACTACTGAAGCTGATCATTTTCTTATGCAGATGTACTGATCCCATGGGTAACATCCAGCAAATGGATATAAGGCATAACCTACAAGGCTTTAGTAGCCTGTCTACATGTTATAGATGCAAATATCCAAGCTAGCTCAGCCTGCAAGTACCAAGAAACTAGTTTTTGAAACGGAAGTAGTTTTTTTGCATGCAAGGCTATGCTTCTGTCATTTGTTTTTCACTTTAGCCAAATTTTCAAGAAATCTTAATAAATAGTCAACTTAATCCTGCTCTTTTAATCCTCTCCTCTACATACAGATTATTTAGGTTTACAGCGCCACCGAGTCAAGCTGAGATACCTATAAATGCCTCTATTTCTTTGGAAAACCTGGGAAATCATTGCTGAAATATTTAGGTCAATAAGCTGAAGTACATGTGATACAGGCTTTTCAGAAGTCCACTAGCATTCAGACAATCTTTCAATAATTAGACCTAAAAATAATAATGCAAGTTAGTAACTCTAGCACATCCCTGTTCACTTGTCAGCTATAGCTTTTAGGGTGTATTTTTACACGTATCACTGCAAGCTATGCAAGCTTTTCCTTCTGTAATAGTTACTTTCATGTGAAAGGAGGCAGATACTGTGCAGTAATTTCAGTATATTAGTTAAGGTCTGGATTTATTTTCTCATACAGCTTCAAAACAGTTAAGACTATTATTTTCCAGCCAATTATTTTTATATGATAAAAACATACAGGTGTTTCGAAGGAAGTCAAGATATCTTTCTACATTTTTCCAGAATAAAGAACTTTAAGATTAGAGTATTGCAACACAATTGGGGTCAAAAGTCATCTAACGTAAGCAATATGAATGATCCAAGTTAAATCACTCCAATACTTTGATCCCCTGCTGCTGTAAATAGCTTCTAGAAAAGCTGGTTGCAATGAAGTCCAATTCTGAAGCAATCTGGTAAGAACTAAAATGCCTCTCTAGAAAACAAACAACAAAACGCACCAAGAATAGGTATAAATATTTTTTTAAGTGCTGTATTTTGGCATTTAAGAACAGAACAGAGTGTCTTGCATACTCACATGAGTCAGACCGCCCCTGAGAGGCTACCCCCTAAAACCAGGCAGACTCAAGGTGTTTTATTGGCCCCCTTCAGGATCAGATTTGGAAAGTGAATCCACATCTCTAATGGGAATATCAAGGTTTGTGTGGGTTGGTTTTGTTGGGTTTTTTGAAAATCACAATTCTGAAGAGACAAAGTATTATCAATATGATAGAAAAACTCTAATCAAACAACATGATCTACCAACCCATCTTTTGACCACTAAAATAAATTCACATTTTAAGACTTGCATTTTTGAAGTGGTAGCATTTTCAGTATTTTCATACTGATGTACATTTGCATTCCAATTTTTAGGAAACCAGGTCCACCAAAAACTACACACTACAAAATAATTAGGAAAAAAAGTCAAACTTGAAGCAGCAATATGGTATTATTTTAATCTTCATTAACCCTTTCCATATGACTCCTCCTTGCTTTATTACTGCAATGTGCAAAATACAGAGCCTGTCTAGACTAGGAAAATGAACTGTTCCTAAAGACAGTCACAAGATCATCACTGTCCTCTTGACACATACTGAGAATGGCTGGTTAGTTGTTTTAAAAGGGCAGTACCTGGGGGTAAGAAGCGCTGCATACATTTACATTACCCTTCAGTGTCTGAAGGCTCTTAAGGTCTTCCAGCATACGAGTGAGCCCTTACCCTGAATGTCCAAGCATGTGCTCGAGCCAGACAAGAGCAGGACAGGCACAGCAGGAATTCAGAGCAGCACCAGGAGGTGGCGCTGACCACGGATGTGGAAGAACCACCTACACCCAAAGAGAAGCAGTTCTAGCAAGTTCCTCACATCCCTCTGCATTCTAGTTCTGCTCTTCCCCTTCCAAACTTTGAGATAATTCCTTCCTCTGGAGCACCTGGCTCGTGAAAGTATGAAACAGCTCTGACTGGCATGTATTTCAATTTCTTTATGCCTCTGCTGCAGGAGTACGGAGGCATCTCCCTAGTAAAGAGAGAATGTGAGAACCTACTTATGTCTGCCCTCACTAACTTCCTTTCCACCTAGCTCAGGTGCTGTATATTCCTTGGCAGAGTGCCTTAACACTCTTTCCCTTTCCTTCCTGCAGAGCTGTCTTTCAGGCTACAGCAGCGGCCTACCACACCAGAAGCTGCAACTGTATGAAGAGGTGGAGTGCAGGTCTTGCAGCTCAGTGTGATTAGAAACAAATGGAACATTATGCACCTCAGGTGATTTGATGTCTGCTGTTCCAGCTGATGCAGCACTTCTGTTACAAGCAGGAAGAGGGACCACATTCCTTAAGCTCAGACAATAGGTAACATACCCATCGAACTTGAACTCTTTGTTAGTAGAAAACAAACTACTGGAAACCATCGTTTTGTTGTTTTTTTCTTTTCTTACACATCATTCAATCTCTCATGAAATCAAGACTGTTATCTGGATGACAGAGAAATATACACTGCTGAGTTATTACAACAATAATTTTACACCATCTGAAAAAAAAAACTGTACAACAACTTTCCAGACGTCAAGTTTCTTACATCAGAGATGACAGACATTGATTGTGCAAATACCAAACTTCATTCACTTGTCAAAGAAAAAAAAAGTTTCAAGTTAATCAGCTGCAGATTACATTCTCCTGGTTTTCTTCATTCATTGCTCTCGTAGTGACAATATCCATTAAAATTATTTTTACTCCCAACAAAATTCTAAAGCTACCAGAAAGCCAAAATAAACAGGGAAGGGGAGGGGTGAAGGCTACAGTAGTCATTAACACACACTTATGTGCACTACAGAAAATAACATCTTTAGCTTCTATTTTTACCTTAACAGGAAAGTGGGAGACAAGAAGTTTACTAGAGTTCATCCTAAAACCTAAGCAAATCATACCCAACCACCCACCACACATTTTATCATTTTAGTGAGAATTCATGTGAATTTTTGTAATCAATGAATACAGCAGAAAATACTTTTGGGGTTTTTTTTACACCAGATAAGCTAGTAGTGCTATAAAACTCACTGTATAGAGTTCACTGTATCAATTAACAAAGTCTCCACAGTTATTTAACCAGCAGTTCAACTCTGTCCAGCTACTGAATGCACCCATCTACTTTAAGATAGAGATTCTTAGAAGAAAAATAGTGGAAGTTAAATATGAAAACTACACATTTTCTTACGGAAATTAAATTTTATTTTGGGTACATGTAGAATTCCTATTACGGAGAAATACCGAACTATGGAGAATCAGTATTTTTAAGTAGAGGGTGCAGAGACAAGATTCAGTCCTTCATAAGCTTATCAAAGAAATGCACTGGGGTTTGCACGGGGATCCTTTTGGTTCCTGTATCTGTAAGTCAGCCAGACTCCCAGAATCTGAAAATAAAAACCAAAGACATTATTAAGCAGAAGCTCCCACCTCATCTTCTGTCAGTTCTACAAAATTTGTTTTAAACACAAGCTTATGATATTGTACTGCTGCTAAAATTGTACAACCACACACCAGCTTTCTTAATGAGAAACAAGATGCACCTTCTCAAAAAAAATTCGTATGTAGCAACAGGGAGAACAAAACAAAAATGCCAACACTGTATTCACAATGCCATACAAAATATTACCCATAGGTATGTCTAGAGCTCAATTATTCTTCCACTTCTCCAAATGATAAATATCCACAAAAATATTTTTAGTATAATGATAAACAAATCCTGCAAATTGTTTCATTTTACAGTTCCCACTAAACTAGAAGGCTATTTTTCTAATGCATTTTCAAATCTTGATGTTCCCCCAACCACATCACCCCTTCTTCCCAGCAGTTTCACTTTTTCAGTAGGGAAATTGATGGCTGAAATCAGAGTGATTCTGTTTAAGTTGTTATCTCTCTCTCTCATTGCTGTAGTATCTATGAACCTTCTAAAAACTGCACAAGGCAGCAGGAGGAGTATTTTCACATGCTGTACCATGGGGTCATAAAAGACTTCCTCTGAGGATTTTTTTGTGCACAATCAATAAAGAAAATTATGTATCTTCATGGTACTAAAACAAAGAGCCAAAGATCTTTATTTTAACCTGCTGTTTCAATTCACTCATCCTGTAACTCTATCTTTGCACTACAGGTGGCACAAAAAAAGAATCCTGAAAGACTGTGTGTCTGCATGAGAGGGCAGTAGGTGGGAGGAAGAGGGAACAGGGTAAAAAACCGGCACTCTTTCTATTAATGTTGGAAAACAGTTAAGACTGAATAACTAACTCAAAAAAACTTAAAACTTTACAGTACCACATTTGCATGCTGCAGTTTGTTGTCTAAATAACACAAAGTTGCAAGAATTCCTGGTGCTGAATAAAGACAAATCTTCCTTTTGGCAGACTTAAGCAAGCTGATAGCCTTGAAAAACTTGTCCTAATTAATTACTTGACTCCTGAGACAGAACTGAGATTTCCTGTAATAGATGCCTGAAAATTAAGTGTTTTGCAAAACAGAGTCTTAAAAGCGGGGGAAAAGAACTCAATTTTCTAACCTCCTACTCACCTCTGTGAAACTGAAGAAAAGGCCTATGCCTCCAACAAATCTCAGCACCATTCCAGAATATTCCTCTATTATCGGTGCACATGGTTTACACTGGCGAGTTCTGAAACAATCCTGTAGCAGATACAGAGAGTTTCACTCCATTTTCTGATGACAATTCATTGACTGAAAGTATCCAGTTTACTCTACAAGAAACTCCAGCAGTTTTAAAGACCCCAAAAAAGCAAGCACATGAATGACTGTAACAGAGTATAACCCGAGCAGGGTGCTCTGTGATTGTCACTCCAATAAGGTAACACAGAAGAGCTCAGTATCACTGTAACAACTACCTTATACACTTGTTAAAACACTGTTTTCTGTAACTGTGAAAAGACTTGTAAATTTTTGAACAAACACAGTGTGAAAATTTTTTCACACTTGAAGAACTTACAGCTGCACAGGTTTCATTTGGATGAAAAGCTCTGAATCCACAACAATTCAGATTTCTCTCAATATCTGTTCTTGCGCTGTTGGTATTATTCCATCCCACCTCTAGAAGTTCACTCTAGAAGGCATAAGCAAACACATATTATGTTAATTGAACTGTTCTGAATTGCAAACCAATATGAAGCCAAGTTGATAATGCCCTAACTAAAGCCTTCAGATACTGATGTGTAATAGGATAATATACTAAAGAATACCTGAGTGTCCAAACAGTCTGGGGAGCTCATGAACTAACAGCACCTGGCAGCAGCACATTCATGGGTATTATAATTAATTTTCTTTGTTTTTCCTAAACCCAACAAGAGCACTAGTAATGGGACATGCAACAAATCCAACTGTGACTGCTCAGACTTAAAACAAAAAGTGTGCTCACATGCAAAGGCTGATTGTTCAGTCACTGTACCCTTGCCCACTTCTTATGCTGGAAGAAGTAAGTCTCATACCACATGAACAATGTTTTACTTTCACATGCAAGAGTCACCTCTGTTCCCAACGTAGTTACAACATTCTCAGTTACTCAAGAACAACTCAGTGGCCTCATCACCTTTACGTTATGATTACTATACGTTTCATCAGTTTGTCTTAAATTGCTGATCGCGTGGTATATTCAAGATACTATTGGTGCTACACCTGTGACAATAAATCTAGAAAGGAAGCTTAAAAACAAATCAATTTAAAAAAGCCAAACATCTGAAAGTCATTTTAGGACCCAGATGTGTTTCTTTCTAGGTACCAGAGTCAAGCACTGACCAAGGTCTAGTCCTTAATTAATAGGATAATGCCAATTTTCTTAAAATATCCTCTCCCCATTTTGTGAAAGACTGTACACAAATATGTGTGCCTGTGTACATATATATTTATAATATTATGGTATACATTAACTGAAAGTCATGAAACCTTTCTTACCTGCTGGTCCTTGTTTAGTGCCAAACAAGCACAGGAGACAGAAAACTGGACAATAAAGACTAGCAGAAGAATAATCATGTACTGGAAACAGTAGTTAAGGATATAGTTTCAAATTAATTTTGCTTTTACAACATATACACCTAATGATATTCATTATTTCATTGGGTTACAGTTAAGTCTTTTGAAACAAAAGAACTATAGAAGCAAATTCTGACTGGATGTGGAAAAGATGACCTAAATAATGTTCCCAGAACCCAATCCCCATATATTGTCTCTTTTTGGCTATTACTATACATAGCTGGCATTTCCAGGTTAGGTACTTCTTGCCTAGCAAGAAAATATGAGCAGAGAGGTCAATAAAAGGAACTTGGAGAGGAAAACCTACAGCTAATTTCTCCAGCTTTAGGGGCTTCATGTTGTAGAAAAGAAAGTATTTTTCTGGTATTGCGTATTCAGAATATTTTTTCCAATGACATAGTCTTGTAATTAATTACAAATAACTTTAGCCTAGACTTAAAAAAAAAAGTCAAGAGTTGCTCTTGGAACACAGTCTCACACACTATTGTACTAATGTACCTGAAAACAATATAAAACAAAAGAATAAACTTTGATATGAAAGATGGCATTTTGACAACTGGGGACTACCTCCACAATTTGGCTGCTGTGCTCAGAGGGAGGAATGTACCTCACACAATTAAGTTGTTTGTAAAGTGGAGGTCAATACTTTTTCACAGACCACAAAGGTTAAACATTAACAGTTCACACACTCTCTGTGTAGGCCTGAGCGCACAGCAAGAGGCACCTGTGACACAGTGAGCCACCATAAAAACCTGCCCAAAAATTACAGTATGTGAATACCACCCTCAGAGCACAAACACGAGAGAAAAAAAAGGAAGCCCAAATAAAGTTAAACAGGAAGGAAGTCTAACTTAGTCTGGACTTGATCAAAATAAAATTGTGAATTTCTGTTCTGTTTCTGAAGCCCCTTCCCCATCAGTCTCAGCTGACAGAGCAGGTTGTTTACACGGCAATCAATGCAGTGCGTCAGAAGGATACAAAGAATAGCAGTACTTGATGATGTTTCACCGCACCAATCAATCCAACTAAGGCAATAAAGAAAAGGAAGACTCCAACTGCAATTACCACTCCAACAACTCGGAAACTAGAGATGAGGCCAAAGCCAATTCCCCATGCTGCAATTCCAATCAGCAGCAGACTCACCAGCTGGAGGGAAGAGAAAACACAAAGTTAGTCTGCATGTTAACAGAGAATCTGACCCACGGATAAATTTTTTACATTGAAGTTGTTAGTAGAAACGTACAATTTTCCTTTGTGGTGCAAAGAAGCACAAACCAATACTCCACTTCATTGTGGAGGTAACTTCAGTTCCAGACCTTTTAAGTCACATATGTTCTTCAATACTGCTGATGTGGAACTGTTACAACTTAACCTACCTACAAGTCAAGCCATGTTGCACTGTCTGTGACTGACTAGAGACACTAAACCATAGATTAACATAACTGACAAATAAACTAACAATCACCCACTTTCAGTCACAGTGGAGAATAAGTACAAAAATTCCAGATATTTTGTGAAACTGAGGCAATGTATTTAAAGAAAGTGGAGTATACAGTTCCACAGCTCTCAATGTGTAAAAAAGTGCACTTTGCCAAAACTTACTGTGATCAGGGACACAGCTGTATTAATTAGAGACGTTTCTACATGATTGATGATACAACATAACATGATCACACAAAAACACATTTTAGATCTGAATCTCAAGAACTTCATGGAGGAAAACACTGTGTCTCCGCAACGTATTTCTTCAAGAAAATTGTTCTACTATTAAGTAAATCCTGTTTTGATACCCAAAACACTTATGCTGTTTCCTTGCTTTTAAAGATGGTATTCAGGGAAGGCAAGCATAATCTGTCCCAGTTAGTNAAGCAAAATCTGTCCCAGTTAGTTCACTGGGATTTATTGTTTATATGGGCAGGAAACTCCAGCCTTTCCTGTTTCCATGCCAAAACCCACACAACTGAAAAAGAAATTCCAACATGAAAAGCTGAAGAGAAATCTGTAATGAGGTAGAGCAGGAGGGAAGCAGCAGACAAAGCCAACCCAGATGTCCAGTACAGTCTGATTTGAAACCTGGTGTGACACATCACTCACTACATTCTCTGTTCAACAACACCAATTCAACATGCAAGTTTTAACTTTCCGAAACTCTGACCTCACAAAAAAAAAATCCAGAAGTTGTATCATTATTTAAAAAAAAAACAAAACCAAAACAACCCCAAACCAAACCACAAAAAAACCCCACCAAACAAAAAAACAACCAAAAACCAAACAAAAAACTCTCAAACCCCCAACATGAAACACTAAGCACTTAGTCTAGTCCAACTCCTTGGCTGTATTTGACAACAGATACAGAGCAAGCACTCAGACCCGCTCACTGGTTTCCATTCAAACAAGGCACACCTCGTGACATTTTACTGCTTACCTGGAGGTTGGCGTAAGGGATTAAAAAAAAAAAAAGGAGGTAATTTCCAACTTGCCATTTCAGTATACCTGCTCTACAGCTGGTCATTGTTGTCGGTTTTAATGCCAAATGCATCCACACTATTTTTTCAATTTACGTACATTTTAGAAGACTGACCTGTGTAATGCTGCTTTTGAAACACAGAAATCTAAGACAACATCAAGAGAGTAAGTAAAATAAGTTGAGATGCTCATCAAGATCAAAACGTGGTGGATATTTTTTTGAGTGCTCCCACAGGAACACATCTCAAAAAACTTTTTACCAAAAGCCAGTAATCCACACAAAGAAAGTTAAGGGTCTGCAAGAACAAAAGCAGGATACTTGTCATACCTACTTCTCTCAACACATGAAGAGACTAAAAACCAACATCAAATTCAAAGGAATTGTTCAATACCAGCAGAGTTTTAGGATTATTTCACATTTATCTTTGCTTCTCTTAAACAAAAAGACTTAATTACCATGTTTATTTAAAACCAAAACAACAGGCCGAGGTGTCATGAATCAAAACTATAAAGAAGGAGGAAGAAAAAAAAATAGAAAACAAAAGAAAAAGCCTTGTCTCTGACACAGACAAGTTTTCTGAATTCATTTTGCACAAGGCTATAGACTTCCTGGTATTAGTAGATTAAAAATTAGCCTTGCTAATCAGACAGTTAAATGCAAGGCTTACCTGTGCCAATCTATGTCTACCCACTTTATTTAATTGTCTCATTTCTCTGGTAAGACTTATTTTTCCACGCAAGTGCCACAAACAAGCAAGCAACAAAAGAAATCCCAAAACCCAATTTCCAATCAAAAAATGCTGGCTGACATTCCATGCTCTGCATCGAATTCTGAACACTGAACTCGCAGTGTCACTACACAGCATCTCAAACTTCTTAAAGAAAAATCCCAAAGGCAATGTCAAATTCCAGTTTATTTCACAAAGAGCAGATGAAACTTTGTTCCCAATGATTTCCACTACACTTTTCTGAAAGTGGAATGGATCAGACTCCACTTTTGGTGACTTTTTTTTAAAATATAGTTATATACAAACATTTCAATTTCAGAGATGTTTAAAAAAAATAACAACAAATCTAACAAATCTCCTATTTTGCTCTGTTCTTTAAATTTTAGTTCACTTATGCACATAGCTGTTCATTTTCCTCACTCCTGAAAAAAATGTGTTTCTCTTCACATGTGCCCCTTGTATACTTACGTAAAAGCTTACAGTCTAAATCACCAAAAACCCCCCAAGATATTGACAAATGATTTCTGTAGACAATGACACGGAGAAACAATTCAAATGCTAAAGCCACTTCCTCCTTACTACATCAGCAACCCACCAGTAAATCTGCTGTTTTGACTAACTGGCAACTTTTCGGTATTTCAGCTCGCTCGGACTGCCGGCTAGGAAGGAAGTCGTATGCAGAAGTTCGTGTTCCCACGGCTTCCTTACAGCCTCAGCCCAACCAGGAGTCAGTAAAAACTGCATTTCAGAATTTAAATGCCATGAAATACTGACTCACTATTCCCAGGTAAAGAGATTGGATAGCATTGATATGGGTAACATCAATGGAAATATTCACAGAATAGCTGTTAGGCTGGATGTGGAACAGGAACTCAAACCAGGGAGATTACACAGATGATGAAATACATCCTCCCTAACCTCTCTTTCCACATGCAAGTTCATACTTCACTACTTTTAAGGGGACTTTAAAGTTTAAACCTTAAATGGCATAGAGCTGTTTCCATCACTCTCCCCTTCAACTGGGCCAACCATTTCTGCACAGCCATTGAGAATCAATTAGCGAATAGAGAAGACAACTCGTGTGTTTCCCCGCAGTTCATCCAAAACCACCACATTAAAACTACAAGCAAACAATATTATACAGTGATGCATCTTTAGCAAGTTAAGACTAAGCTAAAATGGTTTTTATCACAGTTGTAAGCTACTCAACCTGTAAGCAACTTTATCTCTTTACAGAGTTCCTTCAGCTTTACTGTAAGCAAAGGAAAGCTTTAAGTATCTCCAAAGGATTTCTTAACAGAAAGCAAAATCTTCTACCTTTATGTGACTGACTTAGAGAGTGATCAGTAGTCTGGTTACTGAACAGCCCTGAGACGTGCAGTGTGGAACAAGCAATTTACGTGAAAGGCAGAATTCCTGACTCTTAACACAAAAGACTGTTCTTTCAGTTTCAGGACTAGTTAAGAGTTACTCATGTTATTGGCCATGTAATAAAGTACTTTCATGCTAAAATGTCAGTGAGATTCAACCCCTGTTCAACACTCCCTGGTCTTTGGAAATGCAACCTCTCCGCTACACAGCGGTAACAACTGTCTTCTAAAATGTTTACTTTTGCTTGCATGTTTGTTTGTTGTTTTTTAAGAGGTTGCAAAACGTTTTCACAAAGTCTGGTGATCCCCCTTCCACACATGTATCACCCTCAACAGAAAAACAACAGTACAAAGAACACAACTAATGGTATAAGCTACAGGATATCTACAGGGCACTCAAAGGGTCTCTCCATAATTGTGCTGGTTTTAAAGTGTCCATCTGCACCACTCAGATGGCTAAAATGATCAGCAGTGTCAAAACATACCATGCTCCATGTGCCTTCTCCTCCCTGCCCTGTCGTTCTCCTGTTCTTTCCCTAAGGACTGTGTGCTTTCATAGCTCTAAATGCCACTGTGCACTCTGCACATGGCAAGGGAGAAACGAAAACCCATTCCTGGGTCTACAGACTCAGCACATCTTGATTCTGAGATGGCACCACAAACTGCCACACTTGGGCTATAAACTGACACACTGTGTATTGAGGGCATTCCCCAGCAGTGGGAAGAGATCTACAAATATGTATCTGCATATTTGCTGTACTGTTCTGTGTTCCTCAGTGTAAGCACAGAAACCTTCCCAAAATGCCAAGGAGAACAAAAATTACCCTTCCTTGCCAAGACCTGGCAACTCCTGTACCACTGTTTTATTTACACATCAAGACCAGATAGCACAGCTTATACTGCTGCCTTCAAAATGTCCTTGAGAGCCACAGAAATGGCTCCAAGGCAACCTGTCCCATTTGTTGAGGATCCAGTCATGATGATGAGTGAGACCAGCACAGAACTGGCTGGTGCTGGGGCAAACTCTTGATGCTGCACTCCTTAATGCTGACCAGAAACCATCAGACAGAGCAAACAGTACCCTATTTACTTCTTACAGCTGAAAGCAAACTTACACAAACCAAAACAGAGTTGCACTCAAGAGATCACAGACTGACTTACCACTGTAAAGGAAACTGCCACCTGAGGCAAGAACTGTGATTCTGTAATTCCTGTCTGCTTGTACCTGGCTCTGCACAGCCACTACACCAGTCAGGAATTATATGACAGCACAGAACACAGTCACACACCCTTTCCCTAGGAAAATCCAGACGTTCACCCTGCCTCTTTAACAACAGGTTTTCTCTAAGCAGCAAAATGATGGAGCAGACAGATTTGCATGGAAGATGCAACACGGTCACTCTTCTGCATCAGGAACTCTGCTTGTAAGACAAACATTACAAAAAACTCTATGAATTAAAAACTCTATTAAAACCTTCAAGGCCAGGTTGGGAGGGCTTTGAATAACCCGGTTCAGTGGAAGGTCTACGTGCCCACAGCAGGGGGATTGGACCTACAGGATTTTTAAGGTCCCTTCCAACCCAAAACATTCCATGATGACAAGCACGTGTCATCCAAATCTGAGAACTCCTATACCCATCTTTGCATATTCCCATAATACAGGCAAACAAATTTTGATAACTAGGGCAGATAGTACTAATGCACTTTCAATAATTACGGCATCCAGAGAACAAAAGGCAGTGATGGGGGGGAGGAAAAAAACCCCAACCTTTAAAGCACAATTCTTTGAAAATGGATGCAAAACCCAGGACATTTAATAGTCAAACAAAAAAAGAGGTTCAAAGAGCAAAGCAACATAAAAAGTAAATTTCTTTAATAAGGTATCTTCTAGTGTAAAGAGGAAATGTGTGTGCTTTTGGGGGATGAATTTTGTGCTACAAAAAAGTACATACTTCTAGTGGTAAAGGTACTATACGTTTTACTTTAAATCAAATGGCCAATCTAGGTGTAAAAAACCTGAAAACCTGCTCATCAAAACAAATGTGAGATGTTTACACACTAACAAGAAACAGTTCATGTTTGCTGCTGCAGGAATAATTAAGAAGTTGTTTGGGTGACAAAACCAGCACACACCATCCGAATGAACTGTCAGTATTTTTTTAATTTAAATATTTAATCTTGTGGCCCATCTACCACGTCCATCTTTCACCAGTAGTTAGTACTTTGGAATTTCCCTTTCCTCCCTGAGAATCTGATTTGAAATAAGATATCAACTATTTGCACTTAAACACAATTCCTGACGACTTCCTTGGAAGGAACACTATCTAGCAAAGGAAATCCTTGTCTGGTTAAAGTGAGCATCTAGAGCTCTTATACTTGAAAGACTGGAATCCTTAAGCTACAAATACATCCAGAATTTGGATTAATTCTGTGAAGAGGCAGTTTAAACAACTTGTATAGATTTGCCATTTGATCAGAAATGTAGATTTGACTAATAAAGAGAAAATAGGTCAGATATCAAAAAGTACTACTTTAAAGGTCCTTCTATACAGACAGTTCTCCAACATAAGGCAATTTATTCCAGCAATGCACGTCATTATGTGCACAGAGTCAATAAACAGTCTCAATTATTCTGCTCTACTCTTCCTCTACCCATAAGAAACCATACTGAAGTCAGCAAGACTCAGCACAGATGCCAGAATTACTCATATAAAATAAATTTAAAAATAGAATCAAGGCCGAAGGACATCAACTTTGTCCAGAGAAGAATCAAAAGCCACCAGCAAAGTAAGATCTGAAAAGAACATTAAGTGAGCAATTAGGTTACTGGGTTTCTGGTTTCTTGCCTTTAACCAGTAACTGATTTATTACTGCCAGGACATATATTTTTATTAGTGTACTACTATAAAAAGTAAAACAAGACAACACTTAAAAAAAGAAAAAAAAGCTTGAATATAATATCCTATCCTAGAAGTGTTTTAAAGAAAACCAAAATATAAGCTGTAACCCCCAATACACAGTTTTGAGGGATAATTCACTCCAAGAATGTCATATAGACATCAATGCTGGCTACAAAAACATTCAAGAAATGTTACCTATCCCTTCTTACCCACACTACCTCCTTCTCAGCATTTATTAATGAATTAATATCATTTAAAAAGATGATGATGTAGTTACTGCCCTGATTGTCTTCTGCATTTTTTTTCCAGCTGATAGAAAGTAAGTCCATCATTCATTGTGCTGTTGTAATCCAGGACTTGTATTGTCAGATTTCTGCCTAACCAAGGAACAAGAAGCCCCCACATTTTACTAGATCACCTCCACCGAGCCACCCAAGTGCCTTAAATGTTATTTCTGAAACTCAGAATTTAAATGCATTAGCCTTGTAACTTAACTGTAATTAACAAACAAGACTAGCAATAACAATTGGACAGTCTGGTAGCTATCATTCAAAGAAGTCATTCCCTCCCTTCAGCAAAAATATATGCTCTGCATAGGTCAAATGACAGAACACCAGTGACACCCACAAAGTAAAGTCTACTCAAGGAGACATCAGAGCAAGAGTCAGGTCATAGGTGCACTGTACAGATACCACAGACAGAACTACAGACGTCCCAAAGATCAACTCACCCTTATGGAGGCCAAATATGCCCAGAAGACCTACCAGACTCCTTATACCTGGTTAATAAATGGCTGTAGGAATAAGTAATGGAGTCTTTTAAAAAAACAAACAAAAAACAACTGGTGTCCACAGGACAACACAATGAGATTTGTGCATGTACTATATGGGAAAGATCTAAATTTCTCTCACTCTTCTGTCACTCAATGAATAATAACAACAATAAAAAAGGAAGTCTGGCATTACCCCCTTCTTCACTGAAAAGTGAAATGGGGATGGGACAATCCAACTATAATCCACCCGCTAGAACTGGAAAATCCCACAAAAAGTTGCTCATGATCTTTTGGGGTTCCTTTCGATCTGGGCTACGCTGTTATTCTAACTTAGCTGCAATCATGACAGTCTACATACACTAAACTCACCTCCAACTATAGATACAAACGAGGCAACGCCTATCTGCTCTGGCTGGGGGCAGCAACACACGCCATCAGAGGGATTCCAGCTGACACTCACAGTGGGCAGGCTGGGCTGCCTAAACATGCTCCAGAGACTTTTTCAGGGTCATATTCTGCTCTGCAACCTCCTCCAAGGAGGGAGGGCAAGCAGCAGTGCAGCCTCTCCCACATAAAGGTTTATGTTCTGCTCTTTCCCGAGGAAAGGGGGGAGTCACCTCATACACCACAGAATGTAACAGCCAGCTATGGCTTCAGCACAGGCACTTCTACATCCATTCATGCTCCATCCTGGGGATCACCATAAGGCCCAGTAACCACCACCAGCCATGAGAACGTCTTGTTCTGGTGAACAGCGTTAGACCAGATTGTTCTCTGCTCTTGCCTTCAGCCGAGGTCAGGCAGTGCTTTTGGAAGCGCACCGACAGAACTGTCCACAAGCACCAGCCGGCCCCAGTTTCAGTGTGCTGAAAGTCAGCCCCAAGCACAGTTAACTTGAAACATTAGAGGCCTCACTACCTCTCCAGATGTGTTTTGAGAGGAAACCATTACACTTACTCCTGTTTCTTGCTATTTCTGTGTCATTTAAAAATAGATAGCAAAGAAAAAAACCTATAGCTATACCACAGTTGGAGATTGTATTGTTCTCTGTTGAAAACAAGTCCTCCAACATGCCGGAGCAAAGCCAGGCACCTGCCTGGAGCTCTCCACGTCAGTTATTTCAGTTTAACATACTCCTTTCCCCTCCTTCTCACGTATGTTCCCACCACCCGGAGCAGCGAGACTTTGTAGCTCCCTGGTGCATCCCAGAGGACAGCGATGGGGGAGGCCTGGGGGCCTTGTCACTGACCGAGCTGCACTTATTTCGGCGCCGCTGCTTGGATGAGCAACAACAACTCAAACCCTTTCCTGTCTCACGCCTGGACTGGTGCAGCGCCCTTTCCTGACGGAGAAAAAGGGCACGGCGGGCCGGGCCCCGGGGCCGCTCTGCCAGGAGATGCGGCACCGCCGCGGCCCCGGCCGGCAGCGCTCCCGGGCCGCCCTGGATTTTGATCCCGAGGAGCCACGTCCGCGCGGTGACAAAGCTCGGCCTAAGAGCTATCACCTCCTCAGCCTCCCCACCCCACCCTCCCGAGCCGGAGGCCGCGACGAAGCGCCGGCCGAGCCCCGGAGCGCCCCCAGCCCCGCAGC